>JARACY010002250.1:0-45100 GCA_029255725.1 Scrobipalpa atriplicella | reverse complement strand
ATTCGTATGAGTTTCGAGTTGCTCCTGAGCTTAAGCGATTGGAGTTCTTGAGCTCGTGTGCTTAGGAATCAATAGATATAAAGAGAAGGTTATGCAGATTTACTAGAGATTTCTGTTCAAGCCAAATTGACGGTTGTATGGGTATGGCCCATCTGTGCTCGTATTTTATAGATTTTATTGATTTTGTTTTTTTGACAAGAAGAGAGTACAAGTAGGGAAATGACAAAGCAATGCAAGAAAATATGACTCTCCTGAAGACTGACGATTTCTTATATACGTAAATATTACCTGTGCTTTCTGCACTCCCAGCCTGAACTCGTACAAATCCGGCCTGACCTCAGTCCCCGGTGTAGTGCACCAGACTCATCTCGAACTCCCCGCAGTAGTACAGCGCTGAAACTGGATCCGAAGCACGCTAAGGCTCTGCTGAGGAAGGCTTGTATTCTTTACACCCTTACTTTGAATGTTTGCTATCCACGTCTGAGACAGATAGCGAGATTGAGTTCGTATCACATAAATGTCATTTCAGTACGAAACGCAGGCCGTTTCGTTTGACAGGTCAAATCCACACTTATTATTGCTCTCAATTTTGAAATCGCTTCATAAATACGAGCCCTATAGAGTATAGATGGAGGCAATATTTTTGTTCTTCAGTATGTAGCGGGACGTGGGCCGGGGTGCGGGAGGCAAACGTCAACTGATCTACCAATAGCGCGGCTCCGCGCGGTCGATTCTTGACACCCCGCCAAAGTTACTTCAAGAAGAATTTCCCCCATCATCTCCCACCTTACTCTCAAACTTTTTTGATTTATTTGTTCTGTAAGTAATAAATTTATTTTGATTTGAAGGCTGAAGCGCTGTACTACTGCGGGGAGTTCGAGATGAGTCTGGTGCACTACCACCGGGGACTGAGGTCCAGGCCGATTTGTACGAGTTCAGCGTGGGAGTGCAGAAAGCACAGGTAATATTTACGTATATAAGAAATCGTCAGTCTTCAGGAGAGTCATATTTCCCATGCTTTTGTCATTTCCCCTACTTGTACTCTTCTTCTTGTCAAAAAAACAATAATCAATAAAAATACTATATAAATACGAGCACCAGTGGCGCCATACCCATACAACGCTCATTTTGGCTTCTTGAACAGAAATCTCTAGTAAATCTTGCATAATCTTCTTCATCTTTGTATTATAATCAGATCGCTGCCCAGGACCAAGATCTTCCATTCTTCATAATCACAAAAACACTGCCAATTACATTCCAGGAAGCCATAGAAAACACGATCGCGCCGTGGAGCCAGTAAAGAAGACCAAGAAATGCAACGGAACAGAAACAGATCAGCCAGATCCACGACTTCCAAAGCCTCGCGTCCAGCCCTCGGCAGCTCATGTCCGACAAGATATTACCTGGAGAACCTCATCAAGAACCCAAACCTGGCCATTGCTGATCGAAGAACGATATCGTGGTGCAGCAGGCGGAGGAAGCTATCAGATTCTTGGAAAATAGGAGGAGTTCTGGAGGCAGCAGCAGACCGCTTCGTAGAAGAATAAAATTTTGGTTAAAAGATTGTTGGATTAAAAATAATATAAATTATTACTCACCCCCATCTTCCGTTTGCTGCTGTGCCACTTTCACAATAAAAAACTAAAAACAATCACAAAGAAAAAACTGTTTTCACATTTTTTTAAAGTAGGTATTAAGTATACAATATAGTTTATGTTTAATCTTGTTTCTAAAATTTAGCTATTAGATATAACAACATAATGAAATATTAGTTTTAGTAATTTAATTAATTTGCCAACGCGTATAATTAATTTTTGAAATGTGTTTTTGAATAAAAAAAACCATGAAACTTTGTTTACCTTTTTTCTAGCACTGAGTTGGAAATACAGTTTCTTTCTGCTAAGCGCCAGCCAATAAATAAGTAATGTAAAACGGAATAAAACAAATGTATTATTAAAAGAAATAACATTTTATTTGTTCCGGCGACGCCGCCGATAATTGCCAACTTACAATTTCAAGCTTACAGTTACAATCTCTACCCGTCTCGCGCGACGCCTGCGCTACATAAAAATAAAACATTCTCGCTTAACTTACTCAAAGTACTGGAACCATATTTTTGAATTACTCGAACTCCAATGCGCATACAAAACAAACTTTCACATGCGATTTTTATACAATGTACCATGCGAAAGTTACTCTTTCGTATGCGAATTCGATTCGAGTGATTCAAAAATAGAGCTCCCGGTTATTTCACGCTCGTGAGAAATATCTTCTTGCTCGGCAATGGAAGCCAGTTATGAGTATAACAGAAAGACAAAACAAAATTATCCTTAGTCTTAAAAATTAAACATATTTTTTCATCTTATTAAATAAAATTTATGAAATTAATAATAAATATTATTAAAGCATACTAGAGGACAGATTATGAACATATATCTTTAAGAACCCTTCACTTACCGAAGTAGTTATCGACATTTCAGTAATATTTCAGGAAAGATTGTGAAATAAACCAACTTCGCTGTCTCTCACACATAAAGACATACTATTTACAATATTTACATTTCAGCAAATCACATAATATTAAGACTATACTTATATCATAATTGTAAAAAACAAGACATCTCTCTCGAAGTGCAACTAAAACTTCATATCGCGATAAAACGTGTTCTGTCCAAGTTTAAGAAGTCAAATATCAATCAATCTTCAGCTATTTATAATACAAATCTTAATTAGGTACAGATGTTTTATTAGCGACTGCAGCTTAGTCATATTCGAGTGTGTAAATATACCTACATACACTGCAAATAAATTATTCAGTGCGTGAGTTCACCATAGTAAACTTGGTTAAACACACAAGGGCGCGTGTCTGTACGCATATCGCACAACCACAAGTATGGCGGAGCGCAGTCGTGCGTGAGATAGAACAACTGTAGCAATATATCATTAACTCATTAGCTGCTAAGCTACTTTTTTGTAAAAGCCGGCCGTGCTAGCCTTAACACGCTACGCGTGTTCCCGCACTGCCGTTGCGTTCATGTCGAAAACGCTACAGCTGTGCGGCCGGCCCGACCTAGCGTGTTCTGCGGTACCAATACGTCAGTGCGCATCGACAGTGTCGATTCGACACGCCACGCACAGGCGTAGCTGCTACCGGGAACGCGCCTCCGGTAGAGCCGAACACGCATCGTCGGTTCACAGCACAGTCGGTTACTCAAATTCACGCAGCTACGATGCGTGTTTGTGAGCACAGTCGCTACAGTAAGCTCGACACGCATGGGGATTTTAGCAGTCAACGTGTTAAGGTGTACTCACAGTAGTAGAGTAGGCTTATGCCGCACACTAGAGCCACTTTTTGAACAAATTAAATAATAGCAAAATACGCATTAGACTAAATTTTGTTCTTATGTGCACTAGAATTAGTTTAAAAGATTATATGAACTTATTTTTTTCAAATAGCTTTAGTGTGCGGCGGAGAAACTCTATAAGTTGTACAATATAAGATAACCAGTTTCAAATACAGTACAACAAATTCAAATCATATCAGAGTATGTATAGATGTATGTATTTTTATATCTGCACTGCAGACATTTCTATTACAAATCTATTTATGGTTCTGCGTGATAAATAATCAAACCATTAACATTTTTCAGTGGTATCTTTCAGTTCAGTTCTATCTCCAGACCAAGTATAAGAAAAAGCATTTTGTCAGTTACTTCGCATCTAATATTTATGCCCTTCTAAAGGATCAGTCATTTCGAGTGACTTACACAATATACAAGGCTTTAGAAATGTCCACTTTAAAAACTCATTCAAACCACTATATTCAAAAATCAAGAGGATAAGTGGTAAAAAACTGCCAAGTAGCTTGAAAGCTATTACAAGTACACAGTATTAATATACATGTTTGTTCATACAAACATCTATATTAATAGTGTGTACTTAAAATTGAAGTCCATTTATTTGATGTAAAAGAAATTGCTCCATGATTTTAAACATTCGTCATATTTAAAAAAGCTCCGACGACATACAGAGATCATAAATTACCTTAGAGTTGTTTATCTCACAACTGCCGCTATGCCATACTTGTGTGAGTAAATCTAATCTACACGCACATTGCCTTAGTGTGCGTGAGTTGGCCATAGTATAGTTGGGGAAATATAATTTGAGCCGATTCGACGTACAAATTGTATGACAAATCGACTCAATTTATACGGGTGTAAGGGACAGCGTCCCGCAATCTGATAGGGTTTGCTCAGACAACCAAACTGAACAACTATCACCGGGATTTTTTTTTCAGGAAATGAAAAAGAAAAATGCATTTTTTTTACAAAGTGACCGCCTCGATCCAACAATTTGTATGGAAAAGCAAAATTTTTTTTCATTTCTTGAGAAATAATTCCTTGTGATTGTTGTTCAGTTTCGTTGACTGAGCAACCCCTATCAGTTTGCGGACGCTGTCCCTTACACCCAGTATTTTCTGAACTATAAACCTGTAGTTAGAGTCTGTCTAATGAGTCGTTGCACACGGAAATGGCCGCTAAATTTAAAAATATCTAAATGTAAACACAGAAAAACTACAATGAAACTATTTTGATACTTTTATTTTATTCGTATGGAAATATCAAAATAGTTTTTTGTATAAAAGTACCAAAATGGTTTTATTGTAGTTTTTCTGTGTTTAAATGTGAAAGATTTTTAAATTAGCTCCATTTCCGTGTGCAACGACTCATTAGACGGACTCTACGCACACAAGGCACGCGTCCCGTAAGCACAAACACAAATAGGACCGAGCGGCAGTCGTGAAATAAAAATACTATGATTGAAAATAAATCAGCTTAATTTAATCAACATTTTTGCCAGTTGGCTGCAGTTACACTAAAAATTTATTAGTCCATATAGCTATCTATATTTACATGGTATAAATAAATAGGCTATCCTTGTGAAAAGATTGCATAAGCGGCCAATTTATTTATTTTCATCTTTTTAATTAGCCATTTTTGAAGAAATATTCACATTCTAGCAGTAAATTATCATAATGTTCAGTAAATTATTCAGGGCACTAAGTTAGATTAAAAACCTGGATACGTAGATCCGATTCTAATTGGTGGTAAAATGCATTTTTTTTTATTATAACGACCCAATATTTTTGTATCGCACATAAAGTTTTATCACAAAGTTATTGAATTATTCGAGTTCAGTCACCTTGCAGTTTATGCACTATTTGAAAAATATGTGATGAATAATGTGGTGATTCAGTGTCACAATAGTCTGCCATGGAGCTGTAAGTCTGTTGGTTACTTTTTTAACAAATTTTGCTAACCACTTGTAAGGTAAGATTTATCTTGGCTTATTTTTAACACAATGCTAACCGGCGGCACCATTCCATAACTATTTTTTTAAGATAGCGCTGTCACTTTCACGACTTCGACATATGAACGGGATAGCAAATAAACACATGACATGACATTGACATTTTTAAACTGAAGTGAGCATAGAGCATGCTCTCTTATTTTACGTTATTTAAGCAGTCTTACGTCAGATTAGGAACGTCAAAGTCATGTGTTTATTTGCTATCCTGTTCATATGTCCAAGTTGAGAAAGTGACAGCGCTATCTCAAAATTAGTCAAGGAATGTTACCGTCAGAATTGAGCCCAGTGTGCTAATTTTTACAATAGTTTCAACAAGCAATGCACCAAATCACCACATTGAAGCTCATTTACTTGGGGCACTTTTGTTTGAGTAGTAGTGTTTTAATGATGTCACTTGCCTTGTCCGCGACGCCAGCTGCGGGCGGCCCCTTGCAGCGGGGAGCGCCCGACGCCCCCGCCGCCCTCGCCGCCCCCGCCGCCCCCGCGGGTCACTGCCGGGCAGCGAGGAGCCTGTGGGGGACAAATAGATTGATAATGGCGTCAATTCTCGCGGCAAGATTTTAATTCTCATTCTTAGTTGCGCTGTCACTTTCTTAATTTTGACATAAGAACAGGATAGCAAATAAACATATGACTTTGACATTCCTACTCTGACATTAGATTTTTTATTTGACGTAAAATAAGGAACATGCTCTATGCTTTATGTCAAATTAGGAACGTCAAAAACATGTGTTTATTTGCTATCCTGTTCTTATGTCAAAATTAAGAAAGTGACAGCGCTACTGAGAATTAGAATTAAATACCTGCGACGAGAATTGACGACAATGGCGGCGATTCTGTTGCAGAAACAACTAAACATATTTTAAAATGTAATAAAGACAGAAATACAACAACTTGTTTTTTTTTTGTTTTTTTTATGGGCTCCTTTTACGGTACTGAAACACCCCCTAAACTATGGCACGCAATTAAATTAACACCCTGTATATCCATCGCTCACATATAGTTTACGTATCTGACTAAGGAAAAAGAAAAATCGTACTACAATAATCTGACCTATGCTAGTCGGCCTCCTCGTCGGGTCGCTTGTACACGGGCCCGAACTTGGCCATGTACTTCTTGACGAAGGTCTTGGCCTTCGCGCGCACCGAGTCCGTCACCACCAGCTCGTCCACGCACCGACACTGCTTCAGCTCCTTCAGCATCACGAAGTGGGTCAACTGGTTACAAATAATACAAAACATTAAATAAAATCGTGGTAATAATCTCGTTTCAAATAACAAAGTCGTCTTTAATGTGGCCTCAATGCTGCCGATTCTGTCAACTTATCTTATTTTAGTTTGGCCCTGTAACTTTCTTCAATTTGAATTCTTAAAATTGCCACTTTGACAGGATTATAATCAGATGTTGTGTTGGTATCTCTATTTTATTCTATTCAAATTTTAAAAAGTGACAGGACCTAACTAAAATAAGTTAAGTTGTGACGGAGAGAAATATTTTGGAACGATTGCACGTTCCAGTAGACAATCTCTCGCACACAGGCGTGGCCTGTGTCGGTGGTAAGTAAGTAAGTAACTCTTTATTGCACACAAAAAATATAAACATACACAAAATCAATCGTTGATAATTGGTCGTTCAATTATTCTTAAAAAAAAATTATCGCGCGTGTTTACATTTGATTTGAACATTTTGAAGGAACACACACAACTGTCCGCCACTGCCGCCTGTGTGCGGGAGGCTTTCATACATTCCATGGTCATGTAACATAACCATGGAGCGTGTAACCGGGAGCACTAAACTGTGTAAGAAATATACCGGCTGTTGCTCTTCTTGGGCTTACTCTAAATATTTCTGATCGTGTTAGTTATACAGGGTGTTTGGTGCATCGTTTGCCAAATTGAAAGGGACGATTAAAGGGGTCTTTTGCTACCTCTTCACGTCTTTAAAAAAATTTTAGCTCGAAAAAAAATTGCCTTGTCCATACAAAACTGAAAATTGCGGAAAGCATCTTTGTATGGAAAAGGCAATTTTTTTTTTCGAGCTAAAATTTTTTAATCGTTTTTTAAGACCCCTTTAATCGTTCCTTTCAATTTGGCAATCGATGCACCAAACACCCTGTATTGTCCTTCAATTGATGCTTACCTTCCTAGCGAGGTGTTTGAAGTCAGCAGTGTTGGTGATCCTGCCTGCTTTGGCCTCGGAGTGTCTGTATGGGTTGAGATGCTGCACCATCACGCGCGCCATCGCACTGCGGAACTGCTCCTTGATCTTGCGCGCCATCTGCAAGTACAAAAAAAAATTACAGTGGTAGATACCACTGAGTAGATAATCACTGCGTTTTATAGAAACCTTCCTTTGCGGGTGGATTTTGTGTTCGGTAATACTGATGAACGTAAATCGTTCGAGACATACATACATACATAAAATCACGCCTTTATCCCTAACGGGGTAGGCAGAGCAAAAACGACCTAAACAAAGGTCGTTCCGCCACGTCTGACAAGTTTTGAGGGTTATTACAGATGATTAGATATGTATATTGCTATAGTGACGGGTTGTCAGCCCATCGCCTACATTGCAATACACTGAAACCCTCGAATCTCTTAGCTGGTTTTTACAGCATGCCCGGGAGGAGATGCAGCTGGCACATTCTATGTTTTTCTATCACTCCCAGTCCAGCATGGAAAATACTGATGAACATAAATCGTTCGAGACCTCTCAGCCACAAAGCCTCCTGCTGCTACTGCCTCGGTGGTCTAGTAGTCTGAGCCATGGGGTCATGGGCGGAACACAAGTTCATATTTGTTAATCATCACTGTGTGAGATTTTACCCAGTTTGGTTAACACAATGCAGGTTGTATCACCTGATTGTCTGGACCAAAAACATTCTGTGCTTGGGTTGACAAAGCCGTCGGTCCCGGTAGCTGTCTTTGATAGTATGGTCGTTACACAAACCATGTCGGAGGCCTATTAGCTGTGCTATTAGGCGGTTCAAAAATCTCTGACGCCAGAGTTCATCGGGTCGATCGAAGAAGCCACAAAGGCTATAAAAAACGCATTTTTATTATATTTAGATTTACCTCGTCCGCATCAACGGTTGGTGGCGCGTCAGACGGGGCGAGGGCTGGTGGGGGGTCCTCGCGCGCTGGCGGGGGGTCAGGGGGCGGCGCCTCCACATTGGGCGGAGCCGCCACCACTTCTTCTATATCTGAGGAATCGCTGTCTGTGTCCGCTAAGTCGATCTGTGAAGCAAATGCATTTTTAAAATAAATGAAGTCATGCGATTTGTGCCTTACAGCCTCGAGCCACCGCATTTTAATCAATATACGAGAAAAGAAAAAGAAAAAAGAATAGAATTAAAAATTAAATCATTGAACATTATTCGAAACATACGAACGCCATCTATTGTCAACCTTAAAAACTTCTTCAAGGCAGGTTCTCTGCAGTTTCCTATAGACGCACTTGTAACGTTTATCGAGCGAGAGTGTGACTAACCAACGGCGTAGGTTGCCAAATTGACCGATGCCTTTTTTGTACCTAAAGTGCAGAGTGAACGAGACAGCAAGATAAGACAATAAATTGATAGATCTTATAGGTTTCAGAAATGAATCGATTACTATACCCATGGACTAACTACTCTAGAGGACTGCTAACCGCCATACTAGAGAGCGTACCTCGATTCTCGACAAAAAGGTCCAAATGCGAGCAAACCTAGATGGCGCTGGCATATTGCTCGAAGAGTCCGTTGTTAATAAAGGTCATAAAATTGAAAAAAATCAATAACAACTTTAACCAAATTATCTTTTAAGATTTTTAAAGTAGAAATACACAATGAGAAATTCTGTTTAAAACATCTGAATTAAAATACATATGTTTACACAATATTTCGCTAATGTCAATAGATGGCACTGCTAAGTAGCGGTGTACGCAGTTTATAAGGGAGGTTATCAGTCCTCTTTGTTTTATTCGTCCATGATATACCTTAAGTTCCCTCATTGGTTCATGTGGTCTCTTGGTGGTTGCTTGTGCCAGCATCTTGACTCGCTGCAACAGCTTCTCTCGTCTTCTCCGCAACTTCTCTTTAGTCTGTCTGTATCGCCGTACTTCCATGCGACCCGCTAGCTTGTCTTCCTCGGTTCGCGGCTAAAATTACAAAACATCAAACATTAATTCAATAGGCTATTTTCCTCATAGTCAAATCAGCAACTTTTATGAAATGTTAAAACGCTTTTTTGTATGAAAATTATGAGTTATGACGTCACTATGGCTTGTAAATATTGACTACTCAAATCAGTAACTTCAATATTTTTAACTCGATTATTAAATCTAAATGTGCATATTTTTTTAAATGGTGAATGAGATCCGCAATATTTTAGCCATCAGTTTTAAGTGTAAACGTTTTGAATTTTTTTAGCCACCCAGTCAACATGCCTATTCCTTGTGCCAGTGACCCATTTCATTTTCTAATAATTATACTATTATACTGTTACCCCCACTGGACACTCACACAAAATGCATGTGCAAAGCGCCATTTATTGCTAACCCAAAAATCTTTCACATTTAAACACAGAAAAACTACAATAAAACTATTTTGATACTTATACAAAAAAACTATTTTGATATTTCCATACAAATATAATAAAAGTATCAAAATAGTTTTATTGTAGTTTTTCTGTGTTTACATTTAGAGATTTAAAATTTAGCGCAATTTCCGTGTGCAACGACTCATTAGACAGACTCTAATAGGCCTCTGACATGGAGCTAATGATTGCTGAGTAGAAAAGAGTGTTTTCTTTTAAAAAAATATATTTTTTTACACAGGAATAATTTGGTGCTACAGTATTTATACTCACACTAATAGGGGTCTCGGTGACGAGGCCGGCTCGTCGCTTGCGCGCGCGCACCGACACCAGCGCGTGCTCGGGGATCAGGCCGTTGTGGGCCTTAGCCACCACTGCAAGGAACACATCATTTCATTACGTCATACTTCTTCACTTTTATACTATAGTAGAGTCTAATGCCTCCGCAAACGAGCAGATGGGACACCCAATGGTGAGTGTTTAGAAAAAAAAAAACACGATCACACTCATAGCCCCCACTAGGATTCCCTGTATCGGGGTGCCATGGACATACACAGAAACAACCACAAAGAACACACATTTAAATTCATCATTCAGACGTCTGCCCCGGCCGGGAATCGAACCCAGGACCCTCTGCGTAGCAGGCAGATACACTGCCAACTAGGCTGTGGGGGCCGTCGATTAGATCACCTTCACTCGTCTTCTACAACATCCAGCAGCCAGCAGCCAGGGAGGTGTAAATGCATTGCAGGTCTTTCGTGTAGATGAACTCGTCTCGTTTCTTCCTCTATTGCATTAACATAAATGAATAAAAGAGAATCTAGGTAAATATTTGTACACGGACAAGGACAAGACAATGCAACTTCTGAATACCAATGTATCCAATACACTAGGGAAGTTAGCCATTTTTTTTTGAGGATCTTTAGCACTCACAAATGCTATTTTTATTTCATTTACTAATTTCGTCACTCCCGTCACAGCCTCGGTAGCATAGTTGGTATTGCAATGGACCGGCAATCCAGAGGCGCAGGTTCGAAATTAGCCATGTTTACCTTCGCAGATGCCGTTGACGCCCTCGACGAACTTCCCCTTGGCCGGCATGCGCATGCGCATCTCCGCCACCGGCTCCTCCTCCTCTTCTGATGAACTTTCTTCTATAACAACATAACACAACATGTGACTTCAACTTTGTGAATAATATAAAAAAAACACCTCTATGATCACTTAAAAAAGTCACCTACTTGGGTCGTAAAACCCACGATAGGGCCAAAATTAAAAATATAGCTCAAAAAAAAAAGGCAAAAACGACATGCTCGCGGAGAGGTTTCATACCGACACTGAACTACTATATACAGGGTGGCCCAAAGAGTGACGTCCAAAGACAAAAATCAGATTCCTTAGGTCGAGGGGTATCCAAATCATCCCCATGTATGTTCAGCGATTTTTAATGGTTTAGGAGTTATGAATTTTTTAAGTAATTTTCGAGGAAAATCGACTGAGTGGCTTATTTATTTTTTATTATTTTTTGGGTTAAGTATTTTCACAAGGTTTTTCTTTTGATATTATTCTATTGAATGGTTCTAGTAACCATAAAAGTTTCAGCATCCTTGCTCTAATGTAAGTTAATTATTTTTTAATCGGAATTTAGAATTTTAAGTCCGTGCTAGTCCGTTATGAATTTTTAACTTGAAATTAAAAATTGATTGAGGTAATCCCATAGCCTCAAACTAATTTTAAAAACTCCGCTGGACTCTTAAGTAACATTAACATTGAAAAAAAGTTGGACTTAAGGGGGCATTATCCACAGAAATCAGCCTTTAAAGGTGGGTAGAGGGAAAATTCCTAAGTTTGCGAATTGATTTAAAAAATAAAAGGTAAGTGTTTTATCATTAATAATGAACAATTAAGTTAGGAAGTGTGTCAAGTTACCGGAAAAATTAAATAATTTGTTGTAAAATAAAAATAAACAATTTTTATTAAATTTATGATGTTTGAGTGAAATGTCCTAAGAAAATGCTTCACTTTGTGGATTTGCTTATGATTTCTGTATCGATAGCCATGTAGCAGGTGAGGACTGAGGAGTATCAGAAAAATACAAAATGTCAGATTTGTAAGGATTTTTTAATAAAAAAATTTAATTAAATGTTAAAAAACTTACTTTTTCGCATCAAAAAGTTTCACAGTTGCTATCTCTTCCACACATTTACCTGTTAAATAAGTCACGAAAAAGAAATCGTAAGGAAATCCACAAAGTGTAGGACATTCCACAAAAATCATAAATTGAAAAATTGAAATGTTTAATTTTACATCAAATTATTTTATTTTTGCGATAATTTGACACACTTCCTCACTTAATTGTTCAGTATTAATGATAAAACATTTCCTTTTTATTTTTTAAATCAATTTGCAAACTTAGGAATTTTCCCTCTACCCACCTTTAAAGGCTGATTTCTGTGGATAATGCCCCCTTAAGTACAACTTTTTTTCGATGTTAATGTTACTTAAGAGTCCAGCGGAGTTTTTAAAATTAGTTTGATGCTATGGGATTACCTCAATCAATTTTTAATTTCAAGTTAAAAATTCATAACGGACTAGCACGGACTTAAAATTCTAAATTCCGATTAAAAAATAATTAACTTACATTAGAGCAAGGATGCTGAAACTTTTATGGTTACTAGAACCATTCATTAGAATAATATCAAAAGAAAAACCTTGTGAAAATACTTAACCCAAAAAATAATAAAAAATAAATAAGCCACTCAGGTCGATTTTCCTCGAAAATTACTTAAAAAATTCATAACTCCTAAACCATTAAAAATCGCTGAACATACATGGGGATGATTTGGATACCCCTCGACCTAAGGAATCTGATTTTTGTCTTTGGACGTCACTCTTTGGGCCACCCTGTATACTAGCGTATATGGAACAGCCATCACTAACATACAACATGTCCACAAAATTCAATAAGGCGCCTGCACGAATTTCGTCCGTATTTAATTTCAAAGGGTTTATATTGACGTAATTACTTATGAAAACATATTCTTTTTATATTAATACCTAGTGCGACATGTTTCTAACTTTTTAACTCTTTTATTTAAAAAATCGAGTCAGACCACTAGTATGAACATGAGTGCATGCACACATGTTAAATGGGACATAAAGTGCTTGGATGATGTCAGCTCCATACATTAGCTCAGTGTTCACGGATCGTTTTATTTAGCCACGATTGTTGATGTTCCTTTTGCGTAAACGCGCTTCTTAAAATATCTGGCTGGATAATATAATAATATCTAAATTATTACACATCAGACTTGTCATATTTTTCCACAATGATATTTGCTATGATCAATAACTAGACTTTGCTTCCATGCTGGACTGGGAGTCATAGAAAAACATTGATCAGCTGCATCTCCTCCCGGGCATGCTGTAAAAATCAGCTAAGGGATTGGAGGGTTTCAGTATTGTAATTTAGGCGATGGGCTGACAACCTGTCATAATAACCCTCGAACTTGTCAGACGGGCTTTACCATTAGGGACAAAGGCGTGATTATATGTATGTATGCAATAACTAGACTGACGTTGGTCGGGTGGTGTGGGCGGCGGCACCCACTGCGGCTGTCGCAGCTTCACGTGGTAGTAGTAGGTTCGTCCCCGATCGTCCACCGCGCTCCTCCATAGAGACGGTAGTACTACCTCCTTCGGCTCCAAAGGGACTTGTTGAGGTACCTGGAAATAAAATACGCTATTTGACTACTAGTCAAATCAGCAACTTTTTATGAAATGTCAAAAAAGATTTTTTGTATTAAAATATAATCCGTGCACTAAAGAAACGATCTATAAATGGCCGACGCTCGCATGCGTTCTCGCTCACTCTCTATTAGGTAGAGCGAGCACGCATGCGAGGCGGACCAATCACGAAGCGAGCCGACGCCATTTTCAGATCGTTTCTTTAAACGCACGGCTTATACAGGCTTATGACGTCACTGGCTTGTTAATGTTGACTACTCAAATCAATAAATAACTTCTATATTTTTAACTTGATTATTAAATCGAAATATGCATTTGTTCATGTTGATGAATGAGATCCACAGTATTTTAGCCATCAGTTTTAGGGTATAAACGTTTTGAATTTTTTTAGCCACCCAGTCAACATGCCTATAGTTTTATTCAACTGCTTTGACTAATATGCATGATGAATATGCCTGATCATGATCATATTTTATTCTAAGCTATGAAGATTCTTTTAAGTCATGTCACGTTCCTTAAACCACGTGACTATTATTTTTTTATTAAAATAAAATAAAAAAAAAAATTATTTCCAACCACAACCTAAAGCTATTACAATTTGCACATTAACTAGTCATGAGCATTGTAGTTGTGGTGGACTGGTGCCCGATATAGCGCCTCGCGCTCAGCACTAAACTCGAGTAGGGTTTCCGGAGGTAAATGTTACAAAAGTAGATTGTAAATCATCATATTATGTTCAACGCGGCATGGTTTTTTTTTTCCTGAGGTATGGTTTCATAAGACGCAGCCGTCAAAGGGCCACGCGCTCATTTTCAAATTCTATATCTCGGTAATTAATTGTGGTATCGAAATAAATCTTTTTATTTTAAACTGAAAATATGATGTATTCATATTCATATTATTCGTATTCTTTTATTTGGTAACAAGCGGTCCGCCGATGGGCTAGATATCCAAAAGTAGGAATTTTCTCAATTCTTACCTCTTGTTGTTGGGTAATTGGTGGCATCTGCGGCATTTGTGGTAGTTGCTGTGGGTGCGCGGGGAAGGGCGCGGGGAGCTGCTGCCCGAACATGAACCCACCCATACCGTACCCGCCCATTCCCATCACGTTCATGCTGGAATAACAATACCGGGTGTAAGGGACGGCATGCCGAAAACTGAATTTTGCTCAGTCAACGAATCTGAACAACTTTCAACAGGAAACGAAAACAAAAATTGACTTTCCCATACGAAATTATCACCTCGATCAGACAATTTGTATAGAAAAGCCAAAAAGAATATTCATTTCCTGAAAAGAATTTCCTGTTGAAAGTTGTTCAGTTTCGTGGACTGAGCAACCCCTATTAGTTTTCGGTACACTGAACCTTATACGAAAACTTGATTTGGTAATGAGATCACTCACTTGGCTTGAGGCACGCATATCGGCTGCGCTCCGGGGAAGGGCTGGTAGAAGCCCGTCTGCTGGAACTCTTGAGGCATGTCCGGGGGCATCATTCCCGGCACCATGCCGGCTGGTAGACCCATGTTGCCCATGCCGGGCACCATCATATTGGGGGGCATCATTCCGCCCGGGAACATCTGCTGAAGTATACATGATATTGAAGTTAGTTGGTTGAGAAAATTAGCCTAATCCAGGATTGGAAGCCTAAGGATTGGATCTGGTTTTCCTTCTGGGTTGCGGAGGTCAGATGGCAGTCGCTCTGTGTAAAAACCATTACCCTCGTTCAATCCCTTAGATTAGGTAGCCGACCTCGTGAAATACAGGATAAGGCTAGGGAGATGATGACCCCTGGGTCCCCACCTATGAGCTGCTGATGTATACCTGGTAGTGGTCCTGCGGCCAGTAGGGGTGGTAGTGCTGCTCCTGCTGTCGGCGCGTGTTGTCGGCGGCGGCGGCGGCCTCGGCGAAGGCACGCCGGCGCTCTTCCTTGCTCATCGGCGGGACCGAGGCTAGTACACGCTCGTTTAACCTATAACACGGAGAGGAATGTTATTGGACAAAAAAAAACGATCATCATTAAGGCCACTGACCGGCACATACGAGGGACTTTAAATCTGTCGAAACCATAACACTAGAATGCGTTGGCGATTGGCCGATTGAATTTTACTTAGACTTCTCGCGGTCTCGTTCCCTATCTCAGACTCTGTCCCTCTCGTCCCTCCTCTCCCTCTCCCTCTCCCTCTTGTCATGACTATCACTACAATGATGTACCTATAAGAATACAATCCTTACCTGATGCTTCTTCTGCCACCATCTGGACTGCTTCTTCGTTTCCTTCTGTCCCTCTCGTCCCTCTCACGATCCCTCTCTCTTTCTCTGTCCCTCTCCCGTTCCCTGTATCTGTCCCGCTCTCTCTCCCTCTCGCGGTCCCTCTCCCTGTCCCTATCCCTGTCCCTGTCCCTCTCGTCCCTCCGCTCCCTGTCCCTCGCCCCGCTGCTGTCTGCGGCGCGTCTCTCCACGTTTGCTTGTCTTTCGTGCTCTTTCATCTGTTGTATACGTTCCTTCTTCGGGATTTTAAATACTTCCTGCAAGTGATATAGTAGGACTTATTAGAAAACATAAACATTTTGATAAGGCACTGAGCGAATCAAAATGCGAGCAAAATGGGTACAACAAACAATTTAATGCAATTGTCTAGATAAGCTATTTGTAATTCGAAAATTGCAAGAACAAGCTGTATTCGTTTAATTATAAATAGACATAAATCCGCAAAAAAATAAATTGAAACAGTTGCGCAAATAATAGACCACACTAAAATATATTGAACTTATTTGAATAATAAATAAAGACATACATCTTGCAATCCCTGTAAAAGAGTAAACTATATGTGAAATAAGTCTAATACTTCGAGTTATCATTAACAGCTTATTATTTGTTTTTGTTTTAAATACCTTCAGACTGGACCATCGTTCCAGCAGTTGGTTAGAGAGATCTTTGACTTTTTCTTGTATAGCGGCGTTGGCCTTCTCGACGCTCGCTGCATTGTCCTGTGCAGGCCTGTTCGGTAGGTCTATTGGTAAACCTGGAATTATATTGCTTTTTTTAACCACTAGTTTTGTATCTTTCCCAGTTTTAAGTCAGTCGGCTTTCGATTTCTTTTTTAGGAACGGTAAAGAGAAGGTAATTTTAATTTTCTATGTACAATTTTGCAAAACACAGGGAGACGCGAGACTGGTAATTTACCTACCAGGAATGTCGTTTTGATTAGGTAGGATGAAGAGAATTCCGTGCTTCGGAGTCGCGGTCTCTGTAATAGTGGTCGTTACAAAAATCATGTCAGATGCCTATTAGCTGTGCTATTAGGCAGTTTAAAAACTCTTGACACCAGGTTTCATCGGGTCGACCGGATCGAAACCCACAGAAGGATGTCAGAATGTTTAATCAGCCCGAGCGACACCCAGCATCTCTGTAAAGCATCCCAATATGCATACCAGTAGCTTCATCGGTGAAGGAGTCATCATGAGGCACGGGCGTGGGGCTCAGCCAGCGCTCCACGATGCTGATGAACCTCGATTCTTGTACTAGAGTCTTGTTGGCCACTGGCAAGCGGTCCACTGTTACATACCAGTAGCTTCATCGGTGAAGGAATCATCATGAGGCACGGGCGTGGGGCTCAGCCAGCGCTCCACGATGCTGATGAACCTCGATTCTTGTACTAGAGTCTTGTTGGCCACTGGCAAGCGGTCCACTGTTAACAGCATCTCCAGTCTGGAAGGGAAAATTTATTGTGTATTTGTATGCTTCCATGCTAGGCAGACTAAAAGCAATTAAAACACAGAATGTACAAGTTAATCAAAAACCCCTTTCCACTTCGACTCGATTCTATAACATAACAATGTGTACAAAGTAATAAAGTAAGACACTTATGAAAGATTATAGTGGGTTACATAATACAATTGCCGGAAACCTTTTTAAAGTAACGAAGTCCTTTAAATATCTTTAGAGGTGAGGTGGTGGAACGCGCGGAGTAGTGCTATTAGTTGACGATTGCCTCCCTCACCCCGCCCACGTCCCGACATTATTCTTTACCTATCAGCTGTCACCATGAACTACTACCATGATGTGATGACCATTAGCAGTGCTAGGCATTCTCTTGAGAATAGACTGTAGACTTATACCAATAAGAAGCTACCTGAAGTGTAGCGGGGCTGTGTTGCACCAGGCCGCCAACAGCCGCAGCCCTCTATAGTCCAGGAAGAGTCGCCTGCAGGGCAGGTCGGCGTCGCGCAGCAATCTCAACAAGGCGACCTGCGCGCGTCGTGTCTTGGCTCGGACGATGGTTCGTGACAGGCGCAGTGTGTGGCTCTGGTTCTTCACGCCGGTGCGCGATAACGCTTCCAGGTCTTCCTCGATCTGTGGCGAAATATATAATGTTTGAAGTCTGTATTGATAAAAGATAATTTGTTATGGCACAGTCGGTAGGATACGACCTTGTCAAAGGAAGTTGTTTTCGAATCTAAAATAAATTTAAAACAACAGAACAGTTGAATAAGATCAAGAACAATATAGGTAAAAACTTCAAAATGAATGCTTCATATCCTGCACAAATATATCACAAATCACTTACATCAGCATCTTGCACGAGTTCCTTAGCTTTGGGCTTGTACTTGCGTTCCTTCTTCTGTTTCCTTGGCTTGCGGGGAGTTTCAGCATTAGTATCCGCCGCGCTAGATTCTTCGGAAAGATCCGTGATCAGTTTAGAGGTAGACACGTCTTCTTCTTCCTCCTAGAAGGATAAATGAGAATGAGTTTGATAAATAGAGGAAAGAAATTAATTAAAGTGACAGGAAGGGCATTCAGAATTGATCTTTATATTGATATACCTCTTCGTCGTCATCATCCGAGTCTGGTTCGGCGCCGATCCAGCCGCGACAGGAATCCGCACCGCAGTAGCAGCGCTGCGCTACCTTGCTGCAATAATATCATCATATTTATTGTACTATTGACTAGCAACATAGCGAATATGGTTTAGTACAGGCATTCTTTGTGACAATGGCTTTTAGCAGGGGTTCCCAAACTGTTTCGGCTGGCCTCACGACGCCCCTGCTTAGTCTGGTGCGCCGCGGCGCACACTTTGGGAGCCCCTGGCTTATAGTTAGACATGCCCAGCATGACTTAACCTAGTCAATTTACACTAACAGAATTACGAAAATTTATATGAAAAACCACACAAAAGTTAAACATCTCTTACCCAAAACGCTGAAACTGGTAATCGAATGTTAGCTCTTCACCAGCCACTATGTCCCGTTTGCTGAAGAAACCGATCCTCAGTTCCCCATTCACAGTCCACTTCTGGGTCTCGGCGTTGGGATCACAGGAGTGGTTGATAAACCGGATATATTACCCTTTAATGTTGCATCTGAGGGAAGAAATAGAATGAACCATAAGAAATAAGACTTTGAAAAAGAGATAAAACAAAAGTATTAATTCCAGTGTTTTATAAGTTTGCTTGTTCAAACAATTTTGACTAAGTAAAACTAGTTTAGACTAGGATGAACTAGTTTATCCTAAAGCCAGTTTAACAAAGACTTTGGACTAGGATAAACTAAACTGGTTACTCCTATACCAGCTCAGGATGAGCTGAACTCATAATCATATTTTATTTACTTTCAAATGAACTTGTCTGGCTTATACAAGTTGTATACCATAAAGTAATGAATAAACTGATTTGACTACTGATCTAAAATTGATAACATGCCGCTGAATAATGACTTCAAAGTTTCAAGCTTTGTGTCAAGAGCAAAATAAAAATTACCTATAACAGTGTCTCCTTTGAGGGACATAAAGTAGTGGTGCAAGTTATTCTCTTCAGAGTACGTCTGAGCGCGTTTGTAGAATTGATCATAGTCCAGCACTTCACCTACATACTCCATCAAGAATTCGCCCCTGAAAATATTACACATAGGTTTTGAACTGTTTGTATGGAAATAAGAGGAATGGAATCTCACTCAATCCAGGAAAATCGCGGAAGTACCGCGTGGCATAGAAGAATTCTTTATTATTTTTGCATGGTTATATACCTATAAGTAATCTAGCTTTTTATGTATGCCTTACTTACATTTTGGATATTAGTACTAATATCATAAAGAGGAAAGATTTGTATTCTTGTATGTATGTTTGTTATGAATAAACTCGAAAACTACTGGACGGATTTGGAAAAAAAAATCTCCATTAGAAAGATACATTCACCCTGAGTAACATAGGCTACCACGGAAAAATACATAACTCCCACAGTAAAACTTATTTAGCAGTTGGTGAAACCGTTGGCAAAAAGCTAGTAATTGAAAGAATGACTGTTCAATTATACACCTTAAATACGTAAATATAGAATAAAGCCTACATCCTTTAATGGGTAAACAGAGTGTTAAAGGTCTTATAAAAGCTGTTATCAGTTAAATTATATCTCTTGGCATTTGTTTTAGAATTTAGTGATACTCAAAAGAAGAGAGCTTTTTATAATAGTTTGTTGAGTGGAAATCTACCATAAACCCTAGAGAAAATATAGGAAAACATTAACATCTACATTTGAACATTAAAACTCGAGTCACATGCCGAAAACTACGCAAGCCAAAGTGTAACATCACATATTACGTCACCGCGCCATATAGTGCTACTTAGCTAATGTGATATTTTATGTCTGACACACAGATTCTATTGAGAACTTTAGATAAGAAATCGCATTGCAGAACTACTAAAATATATCCAAAATACTCTAAAAAATGCTAAGATAACGAGCTGCTAACTTTGTAACCTCCACAAAGCGCTTTCTGTGAATATTTTATTGGTATTAAGCATCCAGCATTAGCATTCACATTTATGCCAGAAATGTAGTAATATTACCTACATACAACAAAATCATATCAATGACAAAATTAATTCATATATTCTTACCATATCAAAATCGCAATATAATCAAGATTAAACCAGACTTACGCAGGAATGTCCACACTAGCTTCAACACCACAGCCCTTCTTATCAGCATAAAATACTTTCAATAGGGCATTTTGCTTCTTCTGGAACCTTCTATTTGTACAGCGGTCCCCTACTGGACATCTTGAATTACTAAAAATAACATAGAAACATTATTAAAAGAAACTGTACATAAACAGAAATGAAAAGACTTTTGTAACTGTAGGTAATACTTTACCATTCAATCATAAGCAGTCTATTCAAACAGTCCTCCCCACAAGCCAATTCTCCTCGTTCCAACTCTTCTTTGGTCAAAAAACAGTCACAGATCATCTTTTTAGTGTCCTTGCTGATCATTCTTTCACACATGTACTCATTTTCGTCCAAATGCTGGAACTGGCTCATCCTCTCCTCAATTATCTTGTCATAGTTTTCTTTACTCATTGGATCTGGGCTGCTGTTTTCGTCAGCATGATTGGAAGACTCATTTATTGGTAGCAGCTTTTGAGGTAGATTTGGACTTGCTAATGGTGAATTAGCAGGGGAACCACCACACATCTCTAGTTCGCTGGAGCGTCGCCAACGCGATTTCACTTTCACAGGCATTTCTGAAGGTACAGGGAATGATGGAGAGTTTGGTGCGGCACTCAAACTTGTATCAGTGGATTTTTCTTGGCTATCTGAACCCAATTCCTCCAGTTTTAACTTAGTCTGTGTGATCAAAGCTTTTTTTAATGGTGTTTTGACTAAACCATAACCTTTTGTCTTCTGTTTTAAATTGCTTATAGTTTTAATGCGACTGGATCTCCGCACACCAGTTGGGGATGACTCAGCTGAATCATTGGAATTGTTTTGATTCTGTTCAGTGACTCTTGAAGATGTGCTGTCATCTGAGAATGTTGAACTTGGTGTGAGGCTAGGATCTGGTCTAGTTAATTCTAAGTGGTCTTTTTGAAACTGTATATCTGGGGTTCCACATGGTGGTGTTCTATTATTAATCTCTGAACAGTCCATTGGTGAACTAGCATTGGATTCCATTGAAGTTGCAATATTGAGCTGCTCAAAATGCTGTTGGAAATCTTCATCCTTTTTGTTTTCACTTTCAATGATCTCAGTTGTTTCTTGAACCTCTGTTTGTTCATTGGGACTGTCTATGTTAATGCTATAATACAGCTCAGGATGGTCATCCTCAACAATCTGAACTACAGTGATCACCTCATCATCATCATCCTCTTCACCATCATCAGTCTGATCATCATCCACTGGAATGTGCTGACTTATCGGCTCTGGCTCAGGAATACTGCTTGAATCTATATTTTCTATAGCAATAGAGGATGCTACATTGGCTGCCACTGTCTCCATTATAGCATCAGCTTCAGGGTTTAAAGGTGAAGGTAAAGGCACTAAATCTAGTTGAATTTCACTTGGTAAAGGAATATCCAGAATATCTGCAGTCATAGGTTCATTTAATATAGGAACAGGTGATATATCTCTAGAGGTAGTCTCTCCCAGGTAATCTGACGTATGCAAAAGACTAGGGCTACCTCCACCATTGTTATCGCACTGAACATCTAATGCTGCATTAGAATCAGACTCTGAACTGGCACAAGGATCAACAACTCTAATTTCTACACTACTATTAGTTTCACTGTCACTGCCCAAATCAAACTTCCTAGTCAAGGTGTCGTCATTATTGAACAAGCAGCGGTACTTGCCAAATTTCTTGTGTAACACTACTGTTGGTACCAGATTGGAGGTGGTAGGAGCTGGTTCTGATGTTGTAGGCTCTGTGGAGGGTGGGGCTTCAGTGGAGGCTGTGGAAGGCTCGGGCGCGGCCGGGTCTGCGGGGGTGTCGGTGGTCGCTGGCTCTGTAGGGGCGCTGTTTTCGCTGGTGTCCGCGGTGGCGCCGTCGTCTGCCGCAGCCTTTCCGCGGCGGGGCGTGCGCCGTGTCGCGACCTTCGATGCAGGTTTCCTTTTCTTTGCCATTTTATCGATATGTCAGGCCAACAACACACGACCTACAAACAAAAGCCGCCATTTATTATCGAAACATTACAGCGACCTCTTTCAGCCTCCCATTTTCAAAATGTCATTACCACATGGTTGGATTATAAGGACGCCGACTCTAAATTATAATTGATTTGTATGTATGTCCATTATCACCATTAACTAGAAGACTTACAACCTATCAAAAAATAGCAAACAGGATAACCACCGGGTTGCATAGCCATCAAAATATTTTTTTGATAAATAAACCATGACTGACATACCATCACTTAGTGGATAAAACTGTGTTCTGTACATTAGAAAGAAATAAAGAAGTATTTAGAAACTCTCCGAAATCTACACAACTATTAAAAATTGGCAAATCTTTCAATTTTTTCAATTCATTTCATTTCTCTGTGATTTCTCTCGAATTTTTTTAATTCGATATTGCGGCCATCGCTTCCTAGTGTTGTATACCGATTTACCGTTGTTACCGGTAAGTTTTTTGTTTAAGAATTTATTTTATACAATAAAATAAATAAACTAACGTTTTCATGTGATCTGCTACAAGATTATAGCTCTTCTAGTTTCAATTATAATTTTATACCAATTAAAAATGCAAGTTTAATGTTTTTTATCATTTTTATTCATTATGCGGATATTTCGTATATCACATTTTGAAAAAGATTTTACTACAACTCTATTTTAGCTTTGTCAATTCCACCAACATGAAGAAAAAAATGCTGCGTTCAAATTTAAAATTCTGCCTGGGTATTGCATTCTTTCTTCTATTACTCTGAAAATAACCTAAAATTAAAACAAGTACTTCCCCGTAATGTTTTCTCCATGAAGTTTCCCTTAGTTTTCTTTTCACAGTGACATAAAAAAACATAGAAGTTGAAGTTTTCCGAAGTAACAGAATGAAAATTAAATGAACGCATCTTTGGTGACGAGAAAATGTCAAACAAACCACCAACCAAACCAAACGGTTTTTTGCGCGGGAACCGTAACAAATCACACGTAGGACTTAGTTTCTGGCTTTCTAATTTAGTTTTTCGCGGTTATTATTGTGTTAGTGTAGTGGGATTAGCATAATAATGTGCCGGTAGTGAAAGACAATGTGGTGAAAGTTAGAAATAAAGTACAGAAATCCTCCATGGTTCGACTCCGATCCCGCGTATATCATCATTCATCAGAAAGCATTAGATGGCGGCCACTCGCAATCTAATGAGTTCTAGGTTAGGTTAGGTCGGGGTTTTGTGCGGGGAGCATGACAAATCTGACGGACTTTGTTCCTCGCTCTCATAAATTAGTTCCTCGCAGTGTTTGTTGTGGTGCTGTGGTGGATTTAACATAATGATCTGCTGACGAGGAACAATGTGGCGGGAGTAGGAAGCAAAGGAAGGCGCTACCGTACGATTCGGATTGTTATCTCCGCGCAAAAGTCTGTTGAGCATTGGAATGTGAATCACCGGCGCATTCTAATGACTTTTGTTAAAAGACAACTAAAGACTAGGCTGCATGGGCTCAAGCACTTCGCCTTCCCTTAAATGGGAGAATAAAAAAATTATAAAAACAACCAAACCACAGATTACCTAGTATATAAGCAGCGATTACATTAGGTACCCGGCTGATCGGGCCCGATTTGATATACATTGCTGCTTAGCTTCAGTAGTTTTTCAAGTAAGATTCGTGCCGTGCACAAGCAATGTAATGTCAAAACGGGCCCGATCGGCAGGGAAGTGTAATCGCTGCTATAGAACCAAACTAAAGGCCGATTTACACGCTATTAGTGTTTAGTAGAGTGCTTTAGGAGGGTGCTTTAGTTGAAACGTGTAAACGTTACTAGCTTTAGTACAGTTATACTCGCTTTAGTAGCTCTTTAGTTGTCTTTCAAGTTGAATCAAATAGAATCGCTTTCTATTTTTGTTTCAAGTGATACCGCTCCCGCGCCCGCGCAACCCCCGCGCACCCCCCGCGCGTCACTCGGCGCTTCACTGGTTGTGTGTAAACACGTAATTTAGTAAACTCTTTAGTAGAGTGCACAAGTGACGTGAAACGCGTGTTTTTTAAAAATGGCTAAATGGTCGGAACATACAACTTTTAAATTTGTATAAATTATTTGTATTAATATTTCGTATAAAATGTCGTCTTCTATTTGCTCCATTACTATAATTAGCATTTTCCGTAATATAACGCGTATTTGGCGACGTCGTTGCGCGTTCATTGTGGCGTCGAAATGATACTTTACTGGAAGCATGTAAACGTTCACTCGCAGCGCACTAAAGCACTAAATCACTTGCCTTTCAAGTTGTACTAAATTACTCTACTAAACACTAATAGCGTGTAAATAGGCCTTAAGACATATATTTGAGAGTTGCGTAGGTCAGATGGTAATCACTTGACATCACAGCCTCTTCTGGTTGATCGGGGTGTACCACAAGGATCAATTTTGGGTCCTCTCCTTTTTATTATCTATAGTGCTGATATAGTTCACTGCCTTCATAACTGTAAATACCATCTTTATGCTGATGACCTCCAGGTTTACATTCCGGTAGATCTTGGTAATGTTGACGATGCCGTGTACAAAATGAATCAAGACCTAAATAGGGTATACCATTGGGCTGAAAGGAACTCTCTTGTTTTAAATCCTGTTAAGTCAAAACTCATTATATTAGGCACCTCCAATCAAATAAGCTCCATCAAATCACACGATCCTAATGTTGCAATAAAGGGAGAAAGACTCGAACATGTGGCTGAGGCACGCAATTTGGGTCTGGTTTTCGATAGTCAACTACGTTTTGAAGCACATGTAGTGGAAGTAACACGCAACTGCTTTTACAGGCTTAAGGTGCTGTATCGAATCAGACAATTTATTGGTGTTGACATGCGGATCAAGCTGTGTGAAACTCTTGTGTTATCAAAATTGAATTACTGTCTCACGGTATATGGCCCTTGTCTTTACAAAAAATCTCTATCACTCATTCAAAGAATACAGAACGCTTGTGCCCGATTCTGTTTTCCTATTCCTCCACGTGCTCACGTAACACCATTCCTAAATAACTTCAATCTACCTACTTAAAATGCAAAGCCGGTTAATTCTCTTTTACGCGTCTCAACTTCACGATATTATTAAAACACAGAAACCTGAATACCTTTTTAAAAAGCTATCCTGGCGTTACACTAATCATAGGTATACATCAAGATCCTGCTCCAATGTTTTTCACGTACCAAGACATCGTACTGCCGCTTTTAGAGGTGGATTTAGTTACCAAGCTTCTAAATGCTGGAATGACATACCCCCTCCCATACGGTCCCTAAAATCTAAAAACACTTTTAAAAAAAAATTACGAGAACATTTACTATCAACTCAAAAAGCAATTCCATAATGGAATGGTAACTAAACCTACTAAGTACCAAACTGCAATTTTAAAATGTTGGCCTTATTAATATACTATATCATAGAAATAATAATGTCATTGTATATCATATATTTTTATCTATTTATTTATTTTTACTTTTATTTTATTAATTACTGCAATCGTCCGCTTATTATTTATTACAAATATTACGTCCAAAACTAGTGCATTTAATATTATTGTTAAGAGCGCAACTCGGGCTACGGTGCTGACAGAATATCAGTGTTACTGGTTATACGTATAACCTGTAACAAACGCTGAGTCAGCCCATTTCTCGTGCAATACAGATCGCAACATTCATTTTAAAATACTGATTGTTTTCACTCTGTTTAGTTTAAGTAATATAATTTTATTGTATGTTGAGCTTTGTGTTGTTTCGTGAATAAACGTTTTTCTATTCTATTCTATTCTATTCTATATCGTAGACAGAGGAATCTGTCTACGACATATATACTAGGCAATCTGACAAAATAATACTTTGAAGACTAGGCTGCATGGGCTCACGCTCTTCGCCTTCCCAAACGGGAGAATATATAAAAAAAAAAAACAAACGTCACCGGTCACAAACGCTAGTTTCAGCGTTGCCAACCGTACGATAATTATCGTATTTGTACGATAATTTGAGGTGCAGTACGATAAAAAATAATTATGTACGATAGTACGATAATTTCACTACTACGTACGATATTTTTTGAATTCATACGATAATTTTGAAAGACATTTTCATTTCATGTAACGTCATACGTCAATAACAAAAAGTGAGTCATATATACCTTGAAAGCGTACAAATCTTAGTCATCTTTCTCTTTTTACAACACGTATTTTAGCTAAGTTAACAGTTTACTAAGCACATTTTTTCATGAGTGGAGTAAGTGTGAAAAACTGGTTTGCTTGCACTTAGCTTGCAGCAAGTTTTGTTTGTATACTATTATAGTTTATATAGATAGTTTGCTTGTTTTAACTGAGGGCAGAAAAAAATTAGTTTAATACTGATTTAAAATTCACCCTAGAACCAAAAAATGTGACTTTTATTGCATATTTTACCAAAATTAAGAAAAACATGAATGTACGATAATTGTACGATAATTTTAAGAGCAAAATCCGATAATTTTGATTTAGAAAGTTGGCAACACTGGCTAGTTTCTTCTTAGTGGTCAGGGGTACGTTCAGTCGACCCAGTTCGATATTTATACCGATCGAATCTTATACTAGTGGGACGCACTGAACGTGCACCTTAGCCGCTGTCAGATAAAACTTCACTTCCGGTGCGCCTCTGGAGTACGTTCAGTCGACCCAGTTCGATATTTATACCGATCGAATCTTATACTAGTGGGACGCACTGAACGGGCACCTTAGCCGCTGTCAGATAAAACTTCACTTCCGGTGCGCCTCTGAACGGGCCGGATAAAAATTAACCTAGTCAAAATTTCGTCTGACAGGTGTATCTGAACGGGCAGTATAATTTTTAACCAGGTTAAATTTCGATCGATCGAGCGGCTCTGAACGTACCCCTGAACGGGCCGGATAAACATTAACCTAGTCGTAATTTCGTCTGACAGGTGTCTCTGAACGGGCAGTATAATTTTTAACCAGGTTAAATTTCGATCGATCGAGCGGCTCTGAACGTACCCCTGTGCCGGTCACGCAGGCGAACAGTGGTGCCAAGTGCGGCGACTTATCGCCATTTAGGCTATCTTAAAAGGTGTCGCGGCGACCAAAAATTGGGAATGGCGACTGGTCGCCATTTAGGCTATCTCGAAAAAATATTAGGCGACACTAGGCTACTTCAAGATTAAAAGAACTTATGACAGAAAAGTTGGAAATTTTCTTAGTGAAACGAAACGCACAACTATACCACAGATTAGATAGAGCATCAGTGCCGCTTTTTTGTTCTGAATTTAGATCATTTCTATATGACACAAAGATGACAGAGACATACATAATTCGTATAACACATTTCTTTCATTGATTGTTTAAGTCGCACGAAAACTTAAGCATTTTTATTTTGTCGGAAAGTTTAGTCATTAGTGTCCTTAAAAAGTATATGTACTTATAAAAACAAGCATTTATTTAAGCCATCCTGTCCTTTTCGGTTTCATGAGGCAAAAAAGTAGCCATTTAGGCTATTTTTCTAATTTTTTAGGCGATTTTAGGCTACTTCACCTTTAAAAAAAATTGGGCGATTTTAGGCTACCTAGAATTCATTTTTCTGCGACTTTACGTCGAAAAGACTTGGCAACACTGCAGGCGAAAAGGACTCAGTTTCCAGAGCCGTAAAACCTTATATTAAAAAAAAAAAAAAAAAACCCGAACCGAATCAAGTGTTCTGTGAACCGAATGCTGACTGAAAATTCAAGTCAAGATTGTGAAAAATAGGTATTAATTTCTTCAGGTGTTCTCGAAATCTAAAGGAAATCCACAACTATGACTGAATCTTCAGAGGTAAACATAAATACTTTTGCTTTGGTCATTCTTGGCTATACGATAGAATATAAATGTTAAAAGGACACGTCACAATAAACGCCTTTTTTCTTTTTTTCTTTAAAATTGTGCTTCTTTACTGTATCATGCTTGCATTATTATAGTGAATGCCTGAATTTCTGAACATTTAATTTAAAAAAAAACTACACTTTTGGATATATCCAATCCAGTGTCTATCTATTCATTATAGGTTGTCTTCAAGGGAAGGCTCACTAAATGCTAAATCAAGTGTGTTTTGTTCAACATAATTAATATTTCTGTTTTAATATACCTATGGGTTGTTACTTTATTTATTTCTCCTACTACTAGAAGTAGAAGTCATTTATTTCTTGGTATGTCCAATTTTAAGCAGACCACTAAAGTTTTACTATGTCCATCTATTTTCAGACAGATCTGAGAAAGGAAAATAAAATCTTGCAGGTTTTATTACTTCTTTTGAAATTACTTTTAGATAGTAGGTAGTTACCTATTTTGGTAGTTTGCTGTAATATCAAGTAATAATTATTGAACATAATGTATAGGTTGAAAATACTATTAGTTTTAGTTCAAGTTGATATTAGTTCATTACTTTCTTTAGTAATTTGTTGTAATTTAATTTAAGTATTTTAAGTTACTTACAATGTAGTTCAGTGGTAGGTACCGATTCTGTTGGAAACCCATCTTAACTAATTTAAGTTTAGTGCTGTCACTTTCTAAACTTTAAACAATTATTATTATTATTTTTTTTGAGTCTGTACCTTTCTCTTGTACGAGAAGGGTATCTTAGACTCCATGTGTCTCATTATTAGACTCTCCCTTATACAACGTGTAACCGAAAGGGTATATGCATCGAGAAAGGTGTGAATCTACCCATGAAACTGAACAACTTTCCCTAAGGAACATAGGTCGAAAAACGAAAAAGAAAAATTGACCTTCCATACAAAATGCATCAGCTGACTGCACATTTAGTATGGGAAGTCAAATTTTTTTTTTCTTATTTCGACCTATGTTCCTTAGGGAAAGTTGTTCAGTTTCATGGGTAGATTCACACATTTCTCGATGCATATATACCCTTTCTGTTACATGTTGTATAATTTATCAATAATTTACGTGACATTGGCAGAATTGTGACTACACAAAAGCCATTAATTAAGAATAGACATCGAATTTGAGGTGTATTTTGCCAATGACGACATATATTTGTATATAAATATAACTATGGGAGAGTCTGTAATGAAAAAACGTGAGTCTAGATATCTTTCTCCTATGAGAGAAAGATACAGACTCAACTTTAAATAAAATAGAGACAGAAATACAACAGCTGATATTACTTGCCTTAAATAAGTCAAGACCATAGAGCATGTCATCTTATTTAAGGCGAGTAACATCAGTTTGACAGGTTTATAATCAGCTGTTGTATATCTGTCTCTATTTTATTTAAAGTTTAGAAAGTGACACTAAACTTAAATTAGTTAAGTTGGGTTTCCAACAGAATCGGTACCAGTATTTACTTTACTAAAGTTTTCTGATTTTATCTGCTTCCAATGTGAATTTGCAGATTGTGAAGATTAACAAATGGGATGGAGCTGCAGCCAAAAATGCCATTGATGATGCTATTAGAGAGGTAACAATACGCTATTTGACTACTAGTCAAATTAGCAACTTTTTATGAAATGTCAAAAACGCTTTTTTGTATGAAAATACTGGGTTGTGACGTCACTGGCTTGTAAATATTGACTACTCATATCATTTTAACTCGATTATTAAATCTGTTTGAATCTACTCTACCTGTTGAGTAAACTTAATTTGAGAACTATACTGTTCACAGTTAGTATTAGGTAATGCACCCTTCTATAACTTAAAAAGTTCTGTTACTACTAACTGTATGTAAATGTACTTAAAAGACCTGGATAATAAATAAAATACTAATAATCCTCAAATTCCCCCTTTTACAACCTCTTACTTAAACAAAACCAATTTTTCATCACAGTTCCCACTTCAGTCTGTTTATTATTTCTTGTTATGCATAATTTAGATATTTATGAACAAGATCCACAGTGATTGATAAACATGTTTTGCATTTAACTCATTCCTACTCTTAGCATCCCTATTATTAGAAGCATGTTTTTAAAACACAACTATCAATTAAAAAAATGTCAATATCTAATCTAATTGTGTATGTTTTTGCAGGTATTAACCGGAGATCTGAAATGCAAGGAGAGCTTTGCCCTGATCGACGGCAGGCTGTTCTTGTGTGCGTTGGCTGTCGGAGTCGCTCTCTACGCCCTCTTGTGGGACTACCTGTACCCCTTCCCACAGTCCAGGTAAGATAAATTGTGTTATTTGGGTATTTTCGAGCTTGATACTACAACAAGAGGCTGCTGGCAGGTTGAAAATATGAGAGTAGGATATTTCCTGACTGGAAAATCTTATAATGATATACATACATACATACATACATATAATCACGCCTCTTTCCCGGAGGGGTAGGCAGAGACCACATCTTTCCACTTGCTACGATCCTTACATACTTCTTTCGCTTCATCCACGTTCATTAATCTTTTCATACACGCTCGTCGGTTTAGGGTACTCTTGACCTGACCTTTTTTTAGGACGTCCCCGATTTGATCCAAGTACGTGTGTCGAGGCCTTCCCCTTCCGACATTTCCATCACATATAATGATATAGTACTGTTTAATTTGGATTTAATTAAAAATGTATTACACTTTAGATATTGCAACCATTTGCTATTTCCATACATACCTAAGCATTTTTTGTAGAAGTACCTAGCTGATTTGACTGGATTAAGAAATATCATTTTTGGAGCTGGGTTTTGAGTTTTCACATTTTACGTTCAGGAGCCGTATTTTTGAGCCGCTCGAATCGGAATTCGCATACGATTTCCTTACAATTTTGCGCGCGAAAGGTGCTTTTTCGTATGCGAATTAGATTCGAGCGGTTAAAAAATACGACTCCTGTACATTATTTTGAGACTGGTATTCACTCATTTTGCTTTTCTTTGCGTCAAAGGGTTGCAAACTACACACATACAAAATAGACGCAGCTAACAGCCCTACCAATACCAAATACACTGGTCGGATCTCATTATCATTGAATACCTATACCAGCTAAAAAAAATTATTTAAATTCCAGGTTGGTGCTGATAATCTGCGTATCCTCTTACTTCGTGCTGATGGGCATCCTGACGCTCTACACCACCTTCAAAGAGAAGGGCATCTTCGTCGTGGCCAAGGAGAAGGTCAACAACGGCACTCGCGTCTGGGAGGCCAGCTCTTATGTTAAGAAGTGAGTACAGTAAAATACAGCTTCCCGCACAATTTTCGTTCTGTTTCGTTGACTGAGCAACTCTCAGTTTGCGGGAAGCTGTCCCTTACACCCCGTATGCATACGCTTGTACTTGCATTATGGGTTGAACAAAAGCACACCCAGCGAGAAATAAGAAGTCAGTTCTTAGGGCTGCTACACACATGCTGCCGGTATACCCGCGAGCACAAGACGCAATTTCGTAGTTGATCTGAAGCTATGAAGCATTTCATCCATACGTGAATCATAGGCGCAGTATAATTTATTGACTCTATCAATCATCCATAAGTTTGAAATTATCACTTACTAAACCAACTTCACTTTTTTCCAGACACGACGACAAATACAACCTGATCCTGGTTCTACGCGACACTTCAGGCAAGGTCCGGGAGGCATCCATCAACAAGTCCTTTGCCAACTACATTGACACCAATGGCACAGTCGTGCAGACCCTGGTAGCCAACGAAGTCACCAAGCTGTACAACTCTCTGTCGACAGAAAAGAAGGAGAAGTGATTCTGAATTAGTTATAAGTCTGATTCTTGCATTTTAATAAAGTATGTGAAATTAAATTGAGGAGTTTCATTTATTAACATTGCTGCCGTTTCTGTTGCAGACACAACTTAACTTATTTTAGTTTGGTCCTGTCACTTTCTAAAATTGGAATAAAATTGAAACAGAAATACAACAACTAATTTATAATTCTGTCAAAGTGACGTATGACGCTTAAAACAAGTCGAAACCATCGAGCATGCCATCTTATTTAAGGCATGATTTAAGGCGAAGGCGAGTAACGTCACTTTGACAGGATGTGGTATTTCAGTCTATTTTTTTTTTAGAACGTGACAGAATTAAACTAAAATAAGTTAGGTTGTTTTTCCAACAAAATCGGCACCATTTGCCCAGAAGTTTCTTTCAGTGATAGGGAGTATTATAACATTCAAACACTTATAATAGCATTTATAATAGTAGTACGATAGATAGACACTGGATTGGATATATCCAAAAGTGTAGTTTTTTTTTAAATTAAATGTTCAGAAATTCAGGCATTCACTATAATAATGCAAGCATGATACAGTAAAGAAGCACAATTTTAAAGAAAAAAAGAAAAAAGGCGTTTATTGTGACGTGTCCTTTTAACATTTATATTCTATCGTATAGCCAAGAATGACCAAAGCAAAAGTATTTATGTTTACCTCTGAAGATTCAGTCATAGTTGATAGGTATTTCTTTAGATTTCGAGTCATTTTTATAGTAACAATCATACATCGTTTCTTACAACTCAAGTATGCACCAAATTATACAACTGAGTCCTACTTGTGACTTACAAGTATGCGGCGGCTCTACAATTTGGTGCCGTGACGTGACGTGACCGTACCTATCCGAAACTAATGTACAAAAAATATGATCTTGGATTCCCTGTGATATCATTATCATTTCCTGAATAATTAAGCTTTAGGTATGTCAAACGTCGTGAAACCTAAAAATTACGAATAAGAATTTATTCTTAATTAAATCAAAATTTACTATTTTCCATGAGTATCGGAAAAATTAAAATTTGTTAACTAGTGTTAGGTAATCCATCGAAATAATCAGCGTATTGATTACTTAAATTAAAAATTAATTCAAACATATAATGCTAATATTATGATTTGGTTTTATTTTACTAAATAAAACAATAGTAATAACATAGTAATAAATGCAATGTGTGCACCGTTGTGAACAAGCCAAGTCGTAGGTACGTTGCACTACTTGATATACCTTCTTATTATTTAATTTTTAATAAATAAATAAAATAATATTACTAAATGCAATGCGTGCACTGTTGTGCGTAGGCCAAGTACTTTACAGATGATTTGATTTTTAATAAATAAAATTATAGTAATAAATTCAATACGTGCACTGTTGTGCACAGGCCAAGTAATTGGGTACTAAGTTTTTTTTTGCTGTGTTTGAGTACTAATATTATAATCTTGATAGTAAATAGAAGGCTATTCCTCTTTAAATTCTTCGCATGAACCACCTGGACTTTATGATAATTATTTTAAAAAGGTGGACATCTTTTTTGTTTCGCGATTCCCTGTAGCCCCCCTCCGACAGCTGTCAGTCAGACATGAAGGGAGCACGATATAATTATACTATTAGGTATAGTATATATAGGTATAATGATATGAAGTGAGTCACTCACTCACTACTCGGCGCCCCCGCTCAAGATCGACCGCGTCGCGTCTCGGCTCTGTCGGTCACGCAGTAGGTCGCCGGCATCTATCCGGCATCTACGGGCGCACCCGTGTCGTCCCACGCGAACCAACGATTGGCTAACATGAACCAGTTCAGTCAAAATTAAACGCCAACCGGTAGTGTTTTCAATTATATAATGAATGTGATGCGACCATTTATTATTTACAGCAAAAGTTTTAGTGATTAATTTGTCAAACATATCGATTGTCGGCCTTGTGAACCAAATAGTTGTCGTGTGTTAAAATATATGCTGTGATTGTATTTTCCTTAACTTAAAATATTTGGGAACGGTAAGATATTTTTTATTATTTATACCTAAGAAACTTATTGGTAAGGTGTTAGTAGGTATAATTAATTATACTTAAACGTTTTTATCTTTATGTCCATACAAACCATTATATTTTAACACAAAATTTTAACTGTATGTATAGCATGTATAGTAGTTTACGCCTGTCACAATCACAAGGTCTTATTTTCTACTACAGACGAGTATAAATACAACAATAATATCTACGCTTAATGCGACTGCAATAAAGTGATAATTATGACTATAGTAAACGCACCTACTCTAATGACATCATCGCGACTATGGTCAAATTCAAGGACTTCTCCAGTTGGTTCGAAGAATTACCATATAAAATAGTTTCCTTTTAGCATTAAATTTTAAGTATTTAATTATTTTCCCTGCTCCTTTTATCATAGAGCAAACAATCATATTGCAATTGAAACAACAATTTAAATGAGCGTGAATTGCAGTCGGTGCAAGCGTAAATTGCTTTGTAGAGTCGCGATTACTAATGCGTTGCGATCACCTGACTTGGCGCCCTCGGTAGAACTATAGGCGATACGAGGAGCATTATTTCCCAAGCTCAGGCTATTTTGGTTCTGGCAGAACCGGCGTGCATGCCGTGCTCTGTAGAAACACTAAGTATCTATAGATTAGTATGTATAATGGAAAATAAGCGCGACACACGAGAAGAAACTGAGCTCGATGTACACACGTTGCATGATAGTACAAATATAATTGGAACTCTATACACGAGTACTGAACCCTTGCCAACAATTCGACAATCGTTTGTGACATAACATTATTATTCAGATACCTACTTTGTGTCGAACAAAAGCAAGCTGTCTTTGTAAGCACGAAATGCCATTAACATTCTGAACTCAATTAGACAAGTCTTCGTTTTGGATAGGTAGCTCAATGCCAGTTGTGGAATAACAAACAATAGACGAGTAGAGTAAGTAATATAAAAATAAATAATATAATATCTCTTCTAACACCACCAAATTAGCAAAGTAAATAATTGTAATAAAAGTGTTTATGTTGAACAATGCCATCGTTTCACAGAATAGATAAAATTTTCCTGTTGGAAAAAGGATAATAAAATAAGCATAATTTTTATATCTATAAGTTAAGTACTTAACCTAGTAATACTTATTATTATTATTATCATTAGGCAATTTTGCTATAGCAGGTAGTTTGTCTAAAAGACTTTGATACAAGTAAGCAATAAGGATACCATTTGTATATTTACAGTGGATAAGTTCATAATAAACTATAGTCTCTCCCATAGTTCCTTAAATCAGGTAGAGTTTTAGCCTTGAGCTCAACCCAATGCTAGACCTGAGACAGACACCTGAGTCCGTATCTGATAATGGTGTATTTAATGTCAGCTGTTAACTACGAGCGCAGATAACTACCGTAATCCATCACCCGCCGTCTAAGCCCGCCGTACAACGCGTGCGTGCATCTGTTTACACGCGTGTCCGATCCAGTGATAGATAGTGGAAAATATCATTCAGTTTTATTTCTCAGATAATAATGATAACGATAATGTGAAGTGTAATTTTCTACATCGTTTGTACATGCTGTTATCATGCGGAAGTCTGTCTTTAGGTAGGTAGGCTTTATAATATACATAGAGTATATAGGTAAGTAGTAGGTATAATAACTTACCTAATTAAAATAAATAATACATACATAAAACCACGCCTTTATCCCTAATAAATAATGTTATAATATAATATTATTCGTATTATACTTTTTTCGTGTATAGGTTTTCTGACCAAAATAATAATCTGTAAAAAAAAGTGCCAAGTTAAGTAGGTAGAGTTTATGATTCGTATTTTTATTTTATTCTTGTATAAATACAGAATCTGGCCAGAATATTGCTTAAAGCAAATAATCAGAAAATGTGTAGGTAATTATTTCAGTGTCAAAACATATTTATGACGACGATAATGAAGTTGACGTTAATAGTAACTTATTGACATAAGTAATAATTATTTATTTATATTTACTTCAAGTTCCTTTGTTTCTTTTATTTATATACATTAAAAAGTAAAATAGCGATATAATATAGCGACATATTACATACTACGATTCATGACATGACTCAGTCCGATTCGTGATTATAGTGAGCGGCAAGCATGATTGCTACATCATTTATTTTATAATATATTTATTTATTATCTAGAGATAGGTATGCTTGCTGGTCTCTATTGCTGCCTGATTATGATTTTGATAATTTTCTTAGTTTTAAAAACTGAATTTCAGAAAATGTCTCGCAGAAGACTGATAGCCGCTGGGTGCGCAACTGTCGCGGGTGCAGCATTTACGGCGTGGACGATTGCAGCTGACGACACACCTGCCGTAAGTGGTACCTATAGTATTATTACTAGCTAGCACCAGCTGATTGGTTTTAAGCAGTTTTAAAAATCTCTTCTTCTGATCTTGGGTAAAACCGTCGTCAGTCGTCATGGCAAAACAACGCGCAGAAAATATATTTACCTGGTATTTACGTAATCATGCAGGCATATAATGTACTACGTACTACAAGTATCATTACGAAGTTAAATCACTTAATATAACGTAAAAAAATAAATTAGGTTTACTATTTTTTATTAATCTACCTGTAACTGTAACTTTTATCCCTGAGACGTGGCGCCCATAAAATAACTTGTGCACGGCAGGGAAACTGTCAGGTTCATTTTTATAACTATTATTTCACAACATTTTCAGGAATGGTGGAAACCAGCCAAAGTTGCAGCAAAGACAGAGCGAAAGAAGCGGCCTTTGCCAAGCAGATCTGACCAGGTGAAGAGTCTACAAGCTGGTCATGATTATGACATCCTCATCATCGGTGGCGGCGCTACAGGCGTCGGTTGCGCACTTGATGCCACCACCAGAGGTAATGTTTTTTTTTTTCTATGTAATAAATAATAATCATTTAAAGACAGGCAAGAAAAATAGCTAAAGTTCAAACTGTTACTATATTGAAAATACGATTTATTTTGTGTCGGAGTCTCGGAGTGTATCTTGTTTTTTGCTTTAAACATTAAAATCTAATAATTCATATTATCTTCGTTTGCAGGTCTTCGTACAGCTCTGGTTGAAGCTGACGACTTTGCCAGTGGAACTTCTAGCAGAAGTACGAAGCTTATCCATGGTGGTGTACGATATCTCCAGAAAGCCATCTTGGGATTGGATTACGACCAGTACAAGATGGTGAAGGAGGCTTTACACGAAAGAGCGAACATGCTCGAGGTAGCGCCGCATCTAACTAGACCTTTGCCTATTTTACTGCCGGTTTACCAGTGAGTACCAGCATTCAGCATATGGGTTAAACAGTAGTGGGACAGAAAGCTAGACTCAAATTTATACATACATACATACATACATATAATCACGCCTTTATCCCTAATGGGGTAGGCTCAAATTTATCACATATTATATTCTTACAAAAACATTGCAATAACCTATTTCAGATGGTGGCAAGTACCTTATTACTGGTTTGGTATCAAAATGTACGATCTAGTCGCAGGAGACAGGAACGTGAAAAGTTCCTATTACCTTTCAAAGAAAAACACTCTCGAATTATTCCCTATGCTTAAATCCGACAATTTGTGCGGTGGCATCGTATATTATGATGGTAAGTTCTATTGTAACTCTCAGTTCTAAGCTAAAGTTATTACGATTTCTAAAAACGAATCTAGCAGCAAACCTACTGAAATGAGATTCTATATATAACTTAATTCCTGTAACTTACAGGTCAACAGGATGATGCACGAATGAATCTTGCGATAGCATTGACTGCTGCACGTCACGGAGCTACGATTGTTAACCACGTTAGCTGTACTAAATTGATTAAGAGTGGAGGAAAACTCGTTGGAGCTAGTCTAAAGGTAAATCCACTAGCTGATAGTTCCATTCCATCATAGTGTATTGTCATGTCACGTATCTTTATTTAACTTTACCTTTTTAATTGGCTTAAACACTTAAATTTGAATAAAAACAGCTGATATTATGTGGCAAATTAATAACTTTCAGTCGAGGAGAGGCGTACTAAGTTCTCGCTAATTAAAGTTTCTTTTTCCAATGTAGGATGAAATGACCGGCAAAGAATGGGACGTGAAAGCTAAATGTATCATCAACGCTACAGGACCCTTCACTGACAGCATCCGTAAAATGGATGATCCTAAAGTCAAGGAAATCTGCTGTCCTTCTTCCGGTGTGCATATCGTTTTACCTGGTTACTATAGGTGAGATACTTAATGTTCTCTTACATAATGCTAGTTTTTTATTTGGTAATTTAATTTTTTATTAGGTAATTTAATTATTGAAAGTGAAAATAAAAAATTGTGATGCACATTTCAGTAACGTTACAATTTGGTGCCGTGACCAGGATTTATCCAGTCACCACGGTTTACGATTTTTCTCCGTTTCAGCCCTGAACACATGGGTCTTCTTGACCCTGCTACGTCTGACGGGCGTGTAATCTTCTTCCTCCCGTGGCTAAAGGGTACCATTGCTGGCACAACGGATTTACCTTGCAAGGTCACACACAACCCCAAACCCACAGAAGATGAAATCACGTTCATTCTTCAGGAAGTAAAGAATTACTTGAACCCTGACGTTGAAGGTGAGTAATGTTATAAACTCAAGGCCAAAGAAACCAGTATTTTATACATCGTCGTGAAGTCCTATTAACTCATGAGGTCACCGATGATAGTAAAATATTCATCATTTTCGTTCCAACCATCAACATCATTTTTTATTCCAGTTAGACGAGGTGATGTTCTGTCAGCATGGTCAGGCATCAGGCCTTTGGTGTCAGATCCGAATAAAGAAGACACACAGTCTTTAGCCCGTAATCATATTGTTCACGTGTCGCCTTCGGGACTGGTTACAATTGCTGGAGGCAAATGGACGACGTACCGTTCTATGGCTTCTGAAACTATTGATGCTGCTATTGAAAGTTAGTATGACATCAACTTTTATCTATAAACAGACTAATAGTATAAAGTACAACAGTATATAATCTAAATTTTAATTAATCTTTACAGGCGCAAATCTAAAGCCCCTATACCGAGAGTCTCAAACTGATGGGTTCCTAATCGAAGGCGCTCATGGCTGGACGCCTACAATGTATATTAGATTAGTGCAGGACTTTGGTCTTGAGATGGAGGTAAGTTTTCTAAAAGCATTCACATATCTACGGAATTCACAAAACCAGAAAATCATACTAGGATAAATCTTTAACATGATATATTTCAGGTAGCACAACATTTAGCAAAATCGTACGGTGACCGCGCGTTCGCAGTTGCAAAAATGGCTGCCATGACTGGCAAAAGATGGCCAATTATTGGAAAGAAAATGCACCCTGAGTTCCCTTACATTGACGCTGAAATTAGGTAATAAAACATTTTTCAAACTGAGTAGGTATAGTAGAGTGGTAGTAAAGCAAGATTAAAAATGAATTTCCACTTTTTCAGGTATGGTGTTCGCGAGTACGCATGCACAGCAATCGACATGATCGCCCGTCGGTTAAGACTGGCGTTCTTGAACGTGCAGGCTGCGGCAGAAGCCCTGCCTGGCATCGTGGACATCATGGCAGAAGAACTCAAATGGAGTGACGCTGAGAAGAAGGTCAATTTTGTCTTCTCAATAGCTGCAGCAATCCATTTGATAGCCTTCACGGGCAATACCTGATTTTAAAATAAACATTTTCAAATTACAGAAGCAAATGAAAATGGCTGAAGAGTTCTTAGCCAACGAGATGGGCCAGATGGTGAACAGGGCTAGCCGTGACAAGATTCCCATCAACCTCAGCAAGGAAGAAATCCAGACCTACATCAAGAGGTTCCAGATCATCGACAAAGACAGGAAAGGCTTTGTCTCTATCAACGACATCAGAAGGAGTTTGAAGGTGATGTTTTCGTTACTGAAATACGTAATGAAGTACAAAAGTAATATTTTACTCTATCAAATTTAACTGCTGAACCGATTTTGGTGTTAGCTACAGACGTTAACGTAGATTTAGAATGGTAAAGTAACCTATTCCAGTTGTATTTCAACGATAACTCTATTCCAATAAGACTAGCATCAAAATCTACTTCAATATAAATAATTAATTATTTTCAAATGAAAAAAGATTTTACTTATCACCTTGTGACTTGGCAGATGGCACTTTGCAGCCTCCTTAACTTTGAAAATGTTATAGGCCTTGGGTATAAAACTGAGCGACGATGAAATCAGATCACTTTTATCAGAGATCGATGTGACTTACCATGGGCAGCTGGAGTTACAGGACTACCTTCAGGTAGCTACGGTTAAGTAGCAAACGGGGTCTAGAATCAATGTGGTGCTTCTGTCTTCAACCATTATCTTCATCTAACCTAAGTTTAATTTGATTGTGTAGTGTAGGCACAGAACTCTTAAAATATAAGATGCACTTGTTAATAATACGATATAATGTAGAAAAATCCACGACATTTTGATACTTTGACGAAAATGTAGATTTATTTATACACCTGTAGTCGGAGGTGGCTCTGCTGTGATGTGACTAAATCACAGTTAAATTCCACTACAAATATTTTCTCATGCAAAGAACTAGTTTAATTTTAAGAGTTCCATGTCTGGTTCCTGGGTTCTGTTCTGGGTCTCACTTGTCCTGAATGTCAATTGAATGTGGGGTGTACGTGCAGGGTAGTGGCGAGGAAGTGTCAGGCGAGGAGCTCCACGAGATCCTCCGCGAGATCGACACCAACATGAACGGGCAGGTTGAGCTCGACGAATACTTACAGGTCTATATCTTGAGCCAAAGTGTTGAGTTTGACGGCTTTCGGTGTGCAGAAGCTATATTTATTTACTTATCTATTATTTATATAATTTTATGAATATAAACAAGTTTGAGAAAGAAGAGAGCTTTACTTAAAAGTGCACGAAATAGTTTGTTCTGTTATTATTGCTTATGTTCTGTTCTGTTTGTTATTAGTTAGAACTGCAGGATATCAATCATGCATTTAATAACAATAATAAAAAATCAAGCATGCTAGTGTTACCCATTTATTCATTGTGCATTTTTTGCTTTTATCTTACCTACTAACCCAGCAAAATGTTTTCATTTTCAACATAATTATTGCATGATTTTGTTTTATGTGTAGAATATTAAATATCTGTTTTTTATTTTTGGTTTACCTATTAACAGAAACTAGCGAAACGCCTTGAATTTTGTTTACAGTAGAGAGTAATACCCAAAGTATAATAATAACATCCAGACTCATGCAGTACAATTTTGTAGTTTGGTTATACTCGTACCATACTCTCTGTCTAAAAGTTTTGTTTTAAAACACACACTTACACTGCTTTACCTTGCCCAGATGATGTCCGCCATCAAGTCCGGCCACGTGGCGTACTCGAGGTTCGCCCGCATGGCCGAGATTGAGGAGGAGCACCATGAGAAGGAGAAACTGCTCAAGAAGATCTCCGTCGAACGTAGCGGCGGTGGATTGTAATCTGCAAAACAGTTTAACTGCAAAAGTGTTATTGAAGTAAGTAGAATATCAATTATTATTGTAGAACTATAAGATTTCCAGAATATAGTAGGTACTTAACGTAAATACTTAGGTATCTAAATTATATTTGAAGAAAAGAAACTGGCTTGGTGTAAAAAAAATCGTAACGAAACCCTGTTAGCAAGTAAATATCATCAGAAAGCAAAGTAGTTTACTAAAAATAACTATTTATTACTGTCTAAAGTATAGGTTATCAAGTATTTTATTCTAGTATATCTAGTATTCTCTTTGTAAGCTACATTATATTAAATAAACTTTATATTTTTCAGGTACATAAATATGTCAACGCAACAAAATAGTGATAAGTGTAACTAGTAGGTATTATTTTGTTAGAAGTACAATCTTATTATATTTTGTTTTAATATATTAACAAATTTAAATAACGTAAACAAAATTTTTCATACGTCCAATTGGTATTAAATAAGTAATCGGCTGAAATAATTGAAATTACTTTGCACTTTTATTAAACTAATCGCACTCCCCGTAGTTTAAGTGACTTGGCAGGTGCACTGCTGTGCCCTCAAATCCAACGAGATTATTGTATTAAATTTTATTAATGACTCTATTGTAAAATAAACTTAAATCTTATTAAAATGTGTCTTAAAGATAACTTTAAGGATTTGAGCTAAGTATTTATTTACACCTGTGTTTACACACATCGTGATTTGGAGTGATTTACTTAGGTAGGTACTTGATTGTTATTTATTTTGGAAAATTAATTAATTAATGTACCAACAAAAATACAGTTTTATTTTATATAATTATTTGATCTTGATAGTTTTGTGAAAGTTTAAGTTATTGTTACCTAAAATTATATCTAGGTATATGATACTTAGTAAAAATATTTATACTTTACTAAGTTATAGATAGGTTATGTACCTATAGCATACTTACCTATGTGTGTCATCTGCAAAATAAAATAAATGGATATCAAATAGCTTACTCATTTTATTTTCCCTAACATCTACCGCCAGGGTTATAACTTAGTGTAATTTAATACTTAGGAAACCTACTTCCATGCTAGAGTGGGAGCACAGTATAATTCAATAGTCTGACGTTCTGACGAGACTCATACAAGACAAGACAAGATGTGCCAGCTGTTTCTCTTTGCTTGTAGGGGGCGCCACTTGACCTAGAGCCTCTGAACTGAAAATCCCCTCAGAAATTATCAGACGTAGAACTTATAGTACCTAATCCAATCCATTGATTACTGCCTACCCCGCAAGGCATACCCACCTATCTATTCTACTCTATCTACCTACACAGAATGTACGACTACTTACGTTGTGTTGGATGTTGGATACCAACGAACGAAACAAGAAACTGGAGAACAAGAAACAATCGTAAAAACTACCTAAACCCACCTAACCTAACCTAAGCCCTAAGCTAAAAATACCTATACAGCTTTGACTGCAAAAGGTGGGTCCATGGTATAAGAATATGCGCAACGCACTCGTGCGTGTCGTGATTGAATACAATAAAACATTGATACAACCAGATACAACAGAATACAACTGACTTGACTACACCATAGCAATAGCATCATCAGGTGATACCATCTATAAAGCGCCATCTCGTCAAGAAGTAAAGAACTAGTATCTCACCAATATTCAGTGCGACACGGTCGAAAACACTTTGCTTTGCTAGCTCACAGTGCTAGATAGTGCCAGTCTGTGGTGCCCAGGGGTATGAATCTCTCATAGAACCCAGTGTCGGCATAAAAATCTTCACGTCTAGCGCCATCTATCCACAGGATAAGAACATGATGTAACTTGGTACACCTAGTTCATTACTTTGCCTCTAGATGGCCTTGATGCAATTATGATTAATTCAATATAAATAAAGTTGAAAAATCATTTTCGTTTTATTATAGATTTTTTGCACTACTTACTAATAATATTAGAAATAACAAATCAAAAATTTCATCCGCCGAGTAAGAAATAACAGATCACTAATTTCACCGCTCAAAACTAAGTCGCTGTAGCTTAGATGGTTAAAGCGTTGGGCCGGTTTTCCAAAGACGCGGGTTCAAATCCTGTCGGCGGATGAAATTTTTGATTTGTTATTTCTAATATCATCATTTTCGTTGTTTTATTTTTACCATATTTTAACTGTTAGTTTTCGTGGTTTCATTTCACTGCGGTAACTAAGTAAAAGTTTCTATTTTACTAATATTATAAGAATTTACACCACTGCCACCTAGCGGATTTAACGTAAACCTTAGCGCGCCATCTAGTGCACAGGTAATTTACTACTTCGACTCTTTCATCAAAGTGAAAACGGAGTTGCCAATCTATGTCCTAATATTGTCTGTATCATCTATGGTGGTGCCAGTCTGTAGAAACCCACAGATTACTTATGAGCACGGCGGCGGGCGATAGTACTCCAAAGTAAAAAGTTTTGTGATGTGAAAACGATTCCTCATTGTTAGAGAATAGGAACCAAACTCTTGAAAAAATTTTATCCCGATTTTAGTATGGAAGTGCCGACTCTTAAACGTAGTGATTTTATATCACTTTTATATTCATTCTCCATAAAATATTAAAAAAAAAAAAAAAAAACTAGTTTTTCTCCTACCCACATTTTTTTTTTTTTTTTGAATATTTTATGGCTTGGATCTCCTACCCACAAAGTTCATGAATGAACAATGAACAACCGGGTAATAAAATTAAATGATGTTTCTAAAGTGTTCAAAATTGCTTTTTAGTTTTAGATTAATAATAATAAAAAAAGTTTTACATTTACATTTGAGTTTTAATGTTTTTTTTTTTTATATTTTTCAAAATAAATATTGATCATAGACAAAAAACATTATAGAGGAACGAATGAATGACACTTGGTCATTGCAGTTTATAACACTTCAGCTGCCCGAAGGTCACTTACAGGGTGAAGGTTAATCATGTTTATTGGTCATTTTTTAAAGGAGCTGTTCCGCTCGATGGCAGTGTATTTTGCTGTAGAATAAATGGATAAAAATGACAACTAACAGTTCTTTTGAAAAACGACTGATCGTTTGACTTTAAATGAAACCATTGTTTTTTTATAATTTGTTTAATAAATATTAGATGATGCAGATTTGTTCATAGTAATTCAAATATTTTAATAAGAACATCAATAAAGCCGAAAGCCTATCAGGAAGTGGCAAAGTTTGTTTAAAATAATATTGGCGGGAAAAAGTTGTGACATTACACAGTTACGGGCGCGGCGTAG
>JARACY010002249.1:0-45113 GCA_029255725.1 Scrobipalpa atriplicella | reverse complement strand
GATTGTTTACACGTCAGCCAGACGGCCCGCACAGCCTAGTTGGCAGTGTATCTGCCTGCTACGCAGAGGGTCCCGGGTTCGATTCCCGGCCGGGGCAGACTTTGAATGATGAATTTAAACGTCTGTTTCTGGGTTTGGGTGTTCTTTGTGGATGTTTCTGTGTATGTCCATGGCACCCCGATACAGGGAATCCTAGTGGGGGCTATGAGTGTGATCGTGTTGTTGTGTTGTTGTTGTTGTCATGAATCATCCGTGACACCATATTCTTAAGAGAACATTAATCACCGGCCTACCTCCATCTATTCACCATTATTTGGTGTTCGGATGTCACCGCTGATGATACGCCCAGCGATCAGATCACTCCTCGAAATACGTGATTACGCCACTCCGCGACCCTGACTGCCGAATATGGAGTAGAGAAGAGTTGTGGTGCAAGTTATAAGATATTAGATCAGTTAGCAGAGGTACTAATATAGAGATTTTTCTGTAGTGCTCGGTAACGTAAAATACATATTTGAAATGCAATATCTCAGTGGTAATGGTAACCCATTTATATAATATTTATTTGAATACAACAACTACGGACTGTCGGACATCTCTATGTCAAATAACGTAAAATTTTATTGATAAGTATGACTTTGACAATAGAGCATAGATTCCCACAGTCATCAAAGTTCTAAAACTAAAAAAACAAAATACAACTTCATTGTATGTTTCTAGTGGCCTTTCTATACCATCTAAAATGTACAAACAATTTAATTTGTAAATTGTTTGATCAATAAACTATTTTTTATTTAATTTTATATCTAAATTGCACCCGTGAGAAGCCGGGGCGGGTCGCTAGAAAATTCTGATTACAAACAAAAGCAATAAAAATAATCATGAAAGGATACACACTTTGTAATTATCTACACCCGCTGTTCGCCCATCGCTTACACCACAATGGCACCCATTACCCTGTTACATGCTCACTTCGTGTAATAATGCTGTTTACACGCAGTTTAATTAGGAACATACACGCGGTGTCACAGAACCATTTGAACTTGGGAACGGCTTATTAGCGTAGCTGTCTTCGTAAACTGCTGTTCTGTTTTCAAACTTTCCTTTTCGTTTTGATCTTAGGTTCGGTTGTAGAGTATTTAATGAACTTTTTAAACAAAAAGATATTATTATGTTTAATTAGTTTTTAAAATTCAAGCGTTTCAAAAAAATTGGTCCTGCGTGGTAAATAAATTTAAAAGCTTTTGTTAAAAGTTATTTGAGTACCTACTGGTTCAAGAAAAAATATTTTTCTATATTTCTTTTCTTCGTCTGTATAAAATTACTTATCTTGGTGTTTTTTTTTTTGTTGCAGGTAAGCCTCATCATCTGGGAAAAAAAGCCTCATCATCTGGGAAAAAAAAAGGTTTTTCTAGTTTAACGGTTATGTCGGAAAACTTTTCTGTACATTAAATTACCATTAGTTTAATGAAATTAATAGTTTCACTGAGACATTATTCATTATTATCTATCTATACAACCATTTTAAAAGCCTTCATGACACGAATGATTACTCAGTGACTCTCAAACTAGGAAGGGGCAAACAAAGAAGTCAAACAGCATAATATCTCGAACCAAGTCAATTGAATCGGCATAGCAGGAACTGAGGTAGGAACTATCCTATTAGGTGTCTCTGTTGCAAAGGCGCACCTCCATCAGTGAGCCAATTATTCAATAGACGCCTAGACTCATCGTGCTCATCCTTTGTTCATTTAGTTTCGAGAAGGACATTGAATCACATTCCGGAAGGAATCGTTTGATGGCATTGTTAGTCAAAGAAAGTTATTATGATTTAAACTACAACAACTTTGATACAAGAAAGCTTAATAGCATTATTGATTGATCATTCGCATAGTAAAGATAGAGCCCATCTTCACCTTTACTTCTGAGTACGTACGTTCACTCATTGGGGGGGGGCAATACACTGGCACTGATAGTTACGCCTAGACGTGTGTCGCATAAAATCGTTTGGGGTCACTGTCTAAAATAGTTTGTCAAGCCTTGGTGGCAGGAGATACAAATTAACTCAAAAACTAGTAGACCGATTTCAAAAATTCTTTCACTATTAGAAATCTCCGTTCACCTTGAAAACTCAATAATCCGCGGGTGAAACGGCGGCGCAAAAAGTTAGTCATGAATGTACTCAAAATATGGCATATATCAGCTTGGGGGGTCAGGTCCGAACGGTTTGGAAACTTCATTAATTACGGTGATATAACAGTTGGGGGGTCAAAGTCAATTGGTGGTTGCAGTCCAACAGTTTGAGAAACTCTGTCTCTGGCAGTCACGCCTAGACTTGTCGTGTCGACCCGCTTAGTTAATTACGAGGGTGAGGTGGGCTTGCCGGGGAAACCCATTCCCGGACAAATTCACGGCTTTTCGGAGATTAGCCGGGGTTCATTCACAAGCAAGAACTTTTATTATAATGTAACTTATAAGGATGTTTTATTTTAATAATTCTTTCACCATTATAAACAATAAGTAGCTCTTTCATGACTTCCATGCTGGACTGGGAGTGATAGAAAAACATAGAATGTGCCAGCTGCATCTCCTCCCGGGCATGCAGTAAAAATCAGCTAAGGGATTCGAGGGTTTCAGTATTGTAATTTAGGCGATGAGTTGACAACCTGTCACTATAGCAATATACCAATCTATCTGGAATAACCCTCAAAACTTATCAGACGTGGCGGAACGACCTATTTTTAGGTCGTTTATGCTCTGCCTACCCCATTAGGGAAGGCGTGATTATATGTATGTATGTAGTAGCTTTTCCCCGTTTGTCATTCCATACGATACATCAAAATGCTGTGTGATTACCTATAGATTGGGCGTCTACCCGGATATATACACAATTTTGGGTATATACCCGGGTAGACGCCCATATCTACGGGTCCGAGACATTTTCCGAAGGTAAAAAGTACCCAATGTCCGCCTCTATCGTTCTCGAAGATCTGTTTCTGTCTCATTAATAAAATAAAGCTAACACAGATGTATTATTTTAGACACCAAGATGATCTTAAAATGCAGACCGTATAAATCTCCTAATAAAATTGTACGCACGATTTCCCGAACAAAGCCCGATATTGAGCTGTGTGTAAAGAACAATTCCATAGAAGAACGGGCGCAAAGGTATGCACGGAATGCTTTGAGATATACCGGCGAAGTATATTTCATAGCATTCCGAAGGATAATCCAAAAGTGCTAAGAACAAAGCTATTTATCGGCCTGGCCACGGGGAAATCGCAGGGAAAAATTCATAGAAATACTAATATACTAATACGTTAGTATATTAATATTTCTATGGAAAAATTGCACTATTTTAAGTAAGACTAAGAAAGTAATACTTTTTATTTATTACACTCGCACTCTCACAACGCGAAAATTGTCTAAAAATAGTCTGTTTATGAAAAATCTTTCAGAATGTTTAGGAATAAGTATCAGTTTTATTTTTTGCTAGTGAGTTAGTTAGCTGATTTGCCTAGACAGATTTATTATTTATAGTACTTCTCCAGCTAAAATAATAAAGTGCCTAGCTACTTATTCACTTATGCTAAAGATAAAGCATTTTATGTCTTGATTGTATCACTTTTTTGTTCTTAAGTACCTAGGTATTCCCATTCTTTACAAAAAAATACCTATTAAATATAAAACTACCACCTAATCTTTCTTGTTATGTGTGGGTGGTCGGGTTGATAAACGACCTTAAGGCCCGAACCCTGGTAATCTACACTGCTTAATTTTATAAAGAGGAAAGATTAGCATATTTGTTCGTGACAAATAAACTCAAAAACTACGGTTTCAGTTACGGTTTGAACACGGATTTTAAAAATTATTATACTACACCTATTCGGAAAGTATACATAGTTCTTACTTAAAAAAAGGAAAGAAAGTACGTAAATCCAAGCGAACGAATATGCGGGCGGCAAAAATATATGGGATTTACTTTCTCCCCTAGGGGAGCTTTCTCCCCTCCTAATTTTTTTTTTAAATTCATAATTCAAAACTAGAAACAGGCGAATGCCAAAAAACAAAAAGTTTGTATGTCGAAGCCCACAAAATGATACTGGCCACTTACATTTTTTGGCAGTATGTGCTTTACTTCATTTGTCTCTTTTATATTTTTAAGTAAAAAATATGGCAAAATCAACATGTCCGCGCGAATTCTTTTTCGTTCTTTGATTCATATGACTTATTTAATGTAAATTAAGTATCTAGTGTTTTCGATGTAATGTGTAACTGTATTAATATGTGTTTTGTTTGTTTGTGTTCTGTTCGCATGGATGATGACACTTCAAAAATGTTCTTAAGTTATCTTCTCATGTAAGTGATATCAATCTTTATCTTACAAGGATTTTTGATTTTTTCCTCATAGGTGTAGTATAAAGCACTATGTATAACTCGGAAGAAAATGCGATTCCCAACTCGTGTGTATTGAGGCCCTCAGCTGCGCTTCGGGCCTCAAACTACACCCTCGTGGGAATCGGTCATGTTCTCTCCTCGTTAAACAATGTACTATTTTACATTAGAAAGCTACGTGCCCCATGAGTAATATTATTATTATCGGCTATGTTACATATCTGTACACTTCACTGTGGGAAAATATCTAATTCCCATTCCCAAGGGAAAACTCGCCAGGCCGCAAATAACAGCGGATTCAAAAAGCTAGCATGGGATCATGCATAAACAGAAACAAGTATTTTGCGTAAAAATATAAAATATTGATGTCATCATTTCCATCAGATCTATCTTTATGCCATTTTTTTTTTCAGAATTGTTCCCAATATTTTGATTAAGCCCAATGTTTAATGCATGACTGCATAAAAAATATCAGAAAATTCACGTTTATATATTTTCTGGGTAACTTTTAGCTTTTGTAGTCTATAAAGAGATATTTTACACGTGCGCCCACTAATTGTTGTAGAGTTTCCCAACTTTTCAATGAAAACTTATTACCTCAAAGGCAGCTATTTGATACTATACCTTTCTTTAATGTATTAACTTCGGGATAAGTTTTAATGACGTAACACAATATTTTCAAATTTGGAATCAAACGTGTTTAAACTTTAGCTTGATCTTCATGTGACCTTGCCCCTGAAGTATGGAGCAGCAGCAAAAGTTGGAGTAACCGATCTTTACTGTTAACAAACTGCAGAATAAAGGTATAGAGTATCAAAAGTTTGAATGTTAGTTTATAAAGAAATAACTAGGAAACATTATGTTCAAACATGGCAAGTCCTTCAAAGATGGTAGCAAGATTTTCAGGGGCAAAACTTCATCAATTATTCACGGTGAAATTTAAGCGGAAGGGTGGTGCTAGACTCCTTTCCCCGATTGCCCGTTGAAATGTAAAAAAACACGTGGGTTCCCCACAGAAAATAACTCTATCATCTTACTCATTTTATTAGAAAGTCTTTTTTTCACATTTTGACCTCAGTGTAGTTATGTTAGGCTCGTATTTATAAAGCGATCTCAAGATTGAAAGTAATATTAAGTATGAATTTGACAGGTCGTTTTGTACTGAAATGACATTTCTGATACGAACTCAAACTCGCTGTCACACATGAGGGCTGATTATAAATACGGGCCTTAGTTTAGTTAGGGACAGTTATTAAGTTGATTCTCCCCATCTGTTTTAAAATTGATGAAATATGTAACTGCGTTTTCTTTTAGTTCTGAATAATTTTATATTGCTGGCAACTAAAATCAAAGATTTAAGGGGAATATCACATTGAACCATTTAAGTTCAAGCTAATATCTCCAAAGGTCATTTGGCACTGTTGCAGTTCAGTAAATCAGTAGATTTCACGGATCATATCCACACCGTAAGGAGGCAATGGGGCGAAATGCAGTTGAACGAATCGTCCAGCTGAATCATGAACATCAAGAATTATGCTTTAGTTAGAATACAGAGTGTTAATTTAATTGCGTGCCATAAGCTCAGGGGGAGTTTTAGTATCGATAAAGGATCACATAAAAATATTTAAAAAATTCTACTCAAAAATAAATTTTGTTTTCCCCACACATTATCTGATCGAAGTACTTAGTAATTTTTTATGGGACAGATAATATATATTTTTTATAAGGATATGTTTAAATAGGCATTTTTTAAGTGATCCTTTAGCCTTACTAGACACCCCCTAAACTATGGCATGCAATTACAAAAACACCCTGTTTACAAAAGGAGGACACTATAGGAAATAGCGAAGAATTCGATTTTACTATTGCACATATTATTTCCCGATTTGTACCTATAAACCTTGCCATACCAAACTTGGCGCTTAGATCTACTATGCTTCCTATATTCCAAGGAAACCCTTGGCTCTTAGTTGACTTTTACATTCTTGGCCGTTGATACTCTGTCTAGCACGTTATGAACTTGATGTTTGTTGGTTAATATGTAAATCTGTTGGTATATCTGGTCATATCCACAAAGCTAAGGGAGTAATGAGTTGAAATGTAATTTAACGGATAGTTCAGTCCAATAACACGGTCGCACACACATCAAGGATCTTGGATGAGAGGCCCAGGGAGGGACTAAGGGAGACCTTATCTCCTTTGTCATAAGGATGAATATCGTCAGTTTTTTTCGGTGAGAGCACGACTTAACTAAATCTGAACTAAAATGACTGTCGTTTCTTTCGCTCTCAGGATAGAAAATAAAAGGTGATCATTTTAGTCAAGATTTTGTGATTTTGTGCGCAGCCGAATTGTTCCCACTGTCTACCTATAGACAGTGCATCATCCATCCTCCAATTCAATAGAACAATCCATGTCGAAGGCGGTTTGCAAATCGTTCGAACCCACAAACCACACGACATAGAGCATAGGAGCTTTTTTAACATAGAAACCGAACCTGCGCCCTAAGATATCGGTGTAAGGCCCGTATTTATAATCAGCTCTCAAGAGTGACAGCGAGTTTGAGTTCGTATCAGAAATGTCATTTCAGTACAAAACGGTCTGTCAAATCCATACTTAATATTGCTCTCAATCTTGAGATCGCTTTATAAATACGAGCCTAAGTGTCCAGCCTGATATGCAGTTGACATACTGGACGTTTCGAGCCGTTTCACTTAATCGGGGATATTAACGTTGAGCTTTGATAGTGACGTATTATGCAAATATGGGAAATGAAAGGATTTATTGCCAGTTTCCGTTACGTTCAATAAATTTTGTCAGTTTTTAGGGTTCTAAAAGCGACAATCGTTAACGAATTTCATTGATTTTGAAAACCTGTCGTTTTGGACGGATAAAAGTAGAAAAAAAAGCGAAATCAGACTGTGATTGTAACGGTCAAATTTAAACAGTTTTATTAAGATCAAAGTGTTGGACTCTGACCCAGAGATTGGTCGAATTCACACAACCCTGCTCTGGAAGTCACCCTCTAGACCCCTTCTCCGAAATTAAATCGTGTTGTTTTCATAGAAATCATCATATATAAAATCCTAAAAAAATATATAGTACAGATAAACGTTTGATCTAGTAACTTTTATGGATAAAAACAGAAGTAACATCAATTTTGAGAGTATTTTAAGTTTTATGAGACTTGGGGGAACGCTATTTTTATGAAAATTTAACATTTCGTTTACTATTCAGGATTGACGGGAATATTAACGGATAGATTTATAATTTGGTACTTATTCTTTTCTATATAAAATAAAAACATAAAAGCGAGCGAAAGTGTGGTTATTTTCTGTACTCCTTTTACGTAAAGAAAAAGACAGGGACAGGGAGCGCTGGAAAAAGGGAGACTTAAGGCCCTAACTGTATTTTTCAGACAAAAAGGACTAAGTTACATATCTCTACCACTTTTGCGACATAAACTGCGCAACAGGGTGCCTTGACAGTCTGGACCGCGTGTTTGTTGCGGTCTGTGGTCGACTCGCCGTTGTTACGAACTATCGCACAAAATTATATTACGACATTATTATGCTAGTTTCAGTACTTCTTTTTATACACACACATATCATCACATCTGTGGGGTGTCCCTAATGGGGTAGGCAGAGCGTCAACGACCCAAACAAAGGTCGTGTCGCCAAGTCTGACAAGTTTTTGAGGGTTGTTTAAAATAGATCTGTATATTGCTGTAGTGACAGGTTGTCAGCCCGTGCCCGGGAGGAAATGCAGCTGGAACATTCTATGTTTTTCTATCGCTCTCAGTCCAGCATGGAAGTAATTTTCTTATCTTGTTATTTTTATTACTGCACTGTTTACTAGTTCTATACCAGCCACTACCTGTCTACTGCCGGATAAAGGCCTCCTCAAATGAAGGGTACCTATTTGCAGCAGATAATTTTCCGTACACATTTGGTGTATGGATTGGTGAGCGTAGTTGAAGATGCTTATTCACGTGGAACGAACGCTGCTGCCATTTCCCTGAATCCATCTGTTCGTCACCTTTTAAGACACCTGCTGGAAAGTTATGGAAATTACGGAAGACTATGCTAAACCTGCACCAGACTGTCAAATGCAACGACCTTACGAGATGTTACGAGTCTATCACGGATTTACAAGTGAACAATAATATGAACTTGAAACAGCTTGTACTGAGAGCGATGATCATTCACAGTCCTTAAACATAACGTGTGGCCACGAAAAGAGCTGAGGTATTGACATAGCAAGGAATATAGGCGAAAGGAACATTTTGCGAAGAGGTCATTTTGTGAAAGGGACATTATGCGAAGGAAACATTGTGAGAAGGGGGCATTGTGCAACCAGGGGATGTTTTGCGAAGATACCCTAAAATTGCCCTCAATATTTGCCAGACAAAATTAGTTTCATGCAGAACGCCATGCACTGCCCTTCCAGGATATTATATACTCAACACATTCAATACCCTCATTATTTAGTCGGTGTTTACGACACCTGTAAAAAAATACCCCAACTACGATCCTTTGAAAAAAATGTATGTTATCTATCATATCAATCACCAGCTCATAGTTGTAGGGATCGCTCACCTCGCAGTTTTTCAGGCACGTAGAAGAATGTGAAACAGCTGATTTAGTGGCCACACATTATTCACATCACGTGAAGTGCCGTGTCGAATTTACTTGCAAATCTTATGTCTATTTCTGTCGCCAGTCGAGGTGCCTTGAATCACGGTTTTTTTCAACTGCTCAATACAAACATTAGGAGAGATTTGCTCAAACAATTTTCTTATCTCAAACAGAAAATAAATATAAAATAAAAAATGTGCAAAAGTGTTAAGCAAACATAAATAAAATGAGTTTGGATTGGACTGATAGAGTCAAAAAGCGGATTTTGATGGTTGAAGAATTTGTGAGAAATTGTTTGACTGCTTCTGGGGCAGGAATACAACATACATACAGTCACGTCTTTGTCTCTTCAGGGGTAGGCAGAGCGTAAAATGCCTAGTAAAAGGGGAGGGGATGAGCATGAAAAAATTATACTCCAAGTTCTTATGATTTTAAAGTAGATATTCGATAATCTTGTGCTTGATCTTTAAGGAGAAATCTCATCCTGCCAGCACATTGGTAGTGAGAGAATATGAGCTAAAGTAAGTTTTTTAAAACCATCTTTATGGTTAAACAATTTCTTATTTTAGATAGATAAGCCTTATATTCTTTTCCTCCAGGAAATATATTTATCAAAAATAGAAAACATAAATTAAAAAGACCGCATTCCAATTAACACCCTGTATTGAATTAATGGGTTATGAATTTCAAATTAGCGGTTCTGGTAGTTGCTGTATCGAGCTGAAAATAGTACTTACTGAAATTCACTGACTTTAATGGTAACTTTCAAAAGTATGAATACAAATGAGATAAACAAAGTTTAGTACCTATAAAGTTAAGTGTTTAAATACTATGTAAATAATTGCGAGGGGATTCCTCTAGTTTTTTTTTTTTCATTCATCCATTATAGGATAGGCAAAGGAACAGAGCCATACACCCTCGTCTGATTTTACACATCATCTTGAATTTTTTTAAATAGACTTGAAAGTTCGAAGAAAGAGCAAATTCTCTTTGCAAAGGCAAATGCCAATAATGGCAGAAGTGTTTAGCGAGAGTTTGGATAAAGTAAACTCGCTAATTAAAGAAAATTTTAATATTTTCGTCAAAATAAATAAGTAAATGCTTGGCACAACCAAAAACAGAAGAGAATAAGGGGCGATCCCATCAACTTATAGTCGAGTTTATGAGAAGATAAACAGTGTGTCAAAAATTTCGATCCCACGACCATCTTTTTTAGGCATTTTTGTATGGGAAACCATCTGTTTACAAATGGTTTACGAGTGGTTTGCGTTACCTAATGGTTTACGAGGGGTTAATCATACATGACACGAGTTTAGCTTTAACCATCCCGTTGGCAAGGCAACCATGGTGACATACGTCCATAAATGACTTCTATTGTCATTTTTATTTGGGCCGTATTTAAATTTAAAACCGTTTTTCTGAAAAATACAAAGCACAGACAGAAACTTTGAATGCAGAAATAAAAACAGCAAATTGGAATCTCTAGAACAAACCCAAAAAGTTCAAAGTTTTATAAACATTTTTAGTGACTGTGATCATAGTACCTACCTATGATGTTCAACAATAATGAATGACCTACAATATGTAAACATAAACAAACACGTAAGTAAAGTTTGATATGTTAAATCATGATATACCATAGTAATAAACGAAATATAGGTACAAAATTAGTAACTATTCCTAGGTACGTACTGAAAGAACTTGCGATAGATTTTATTCACCTGCATCCAAGATTATTTAGCCCTTCTGCAAAAATGCTATTCAAGTTGATACCTATCATCATCTTCCTAGCCTTCCGCAACCCAGAAGGGAAACCAGACCTAATCTTAGATTAGGTTACACAACCTTTGACCTCCTGCCAAGGAGGCCGCGGCCCTATTCACTACACCATCTGGGCTTCCTACATCATCCGGGCTTCTCAAGTTGATACCTACCTATCATATTTTAATATTTATTTGTATGTTTTATTATTATTAGCACGGACTAAAGGATGAAGTGGACATTGCTGCTGCTTTCTGTTTTGGGAAGATGATGTACAAATCCCTATAATACGCTACACCTACGTTTATTTGTCGCGTGTACTGTATGTATTTTAGCTATTCCGCAAACAATGTATTGAAGTTGATTTGATTCCTATGGCAGACGCATATAATGCTGGGAACTAGGAGACGATTTAAAAACTCTGACATCAGAGTTCATCGGGTCACACTTAGACTCGAAGAAGAATGTTTTGTATAGGTATAGGACCCAATAATTTGTTTTTAGAAGTTAGAAGTTCCTTCATTTTATGCTGCTTGTGCGTATAGGAACCTAATTAATTGTGATTTAGTTGTTATTCGATTATATTCCTAATATATTTTGTATCTTGTTCCAGCCTTTAAGAAGATAACAAATAATAACGTTGTTTACAAAAGAAAAGAAAGTATTGATACAGAGGTATTTACAACTAAGTTAATACCTAAGTAACTGCCTTGCCTGTGTGGTGCCGGATTAGAATAGCATCACCCCATCACTTCCTGCGGGTGTCGTAAAAGGCGACTAAAGGATTAATCCAGGGAATGGGCAGCAGCGTTCCCTGTTATACCCGCCTGCCAAGCGTGGTGAGTATGGCATATACCCCCAATTTTGGGGTGGCCTATGTCCAGCAGTGGACTGTTGTGGCTGATGATGATGAACTGCCTCTGCGGTCTGTTGGTCTGAGCATGATATTATCTATTTATTTCTCATTGAGATTCTCCCCAGTTTGGTTAAAGCAATATAGGCAGAAGCCCTTCTTGACAATTAAATAAACCAGACATTTTGCTTTCTTGGCCTAATTACTGATTCTGACTATCTGCCTCAGTCGTTCCAGATCTTTTGCTCCATGCTTTTTCTAAATGGGCAAAAATGTCATAGAGATATAGATAACTATGTGTACCTATATTCGTAATATTTTTTTCTGAAATTCCTTTTTGTTTTTCAGTGTTTTGAAAAAGAATTCCGTGCTTCGGAGGGCACGTTAAGCCGTCGGTCCTGGTTGCTGTCTTCGATATAGTAGTTGTTACACAAACCATGTGAGAGGCCTATTTAGCTGTGCTATTAGGTGGTTCACAATGCTAACACCAGGATTCATCGGGTCTATCGACTCGAAACCCACATGACAGAAGAAAAGTGTTTTGTATGGTGATGAAATGGTTCTCTCGATTTTATATTTGAAGTGGTTGTTACGTACAGAAAACAATTATACAACATGTTAAGAACAAATTAGTTATTATTTTATAAACCAATAAATAAAGTAATTTGTCAAAATTATAAATCTTGTTTATAAAGGGCAAGGTTGCTCTTCGTCTGATTTTTTGGCTACTGGTGCTTCATTCTGTATATTTTATCCATTGAGTCCTTTGTCTACTTGAATATCTCACACGGTTGTATTTGAGGATTATTTAATATAGGATTATATAATATATGATATGATTATATTATTATAGGAGGTATTCTTATTGGCAAATTATAAATCAAAATAATACGGAAAATCCTTTGAAACAAACCAAACGGACACACTTGACAGAAAGTAAAATGACACAATGTCACAGGCCATAGATAAAATAACTGCTAGCAGTATAAATCAAAAAAGGATTTACTGTAAAATATTTCATTTTATAACATTAATTTACATAAACTAGTTAACTTTATAAGTAAAAATAATAAAAATAATCTTCATGAATGATCAGAAGTTAGATTAGAGACCTCTTTGAACTTCGTAATGAAACGATAGAAATTAATAATCATAATCAGTCATAATAAAATCTTTTTGCTTTTAAAGTTCCTGATACTAAATAAATAGGTAGGTTACCTTAGAGTTTTTATTATGAGCCTGATACTCACTTTTTAATCACAAAAAGATTTTCATCTGAGACTGCAATGAACAAAAAAAATGGTGATCATGAAAGTAGGTCAAATATTTTTTTGAATGATAACTGCTTGAACGATAAAACGCTCAAAGGAGTATCATTAATGTCCTTTTATCATAGCCACAGAATATATAATCAAGGCTTGACCCGATTGGTCGATCATAGGTTTAGGCATGGTTTAGGCAAGGAATCTGGAGGGAACGAAAGTATTAACCAAGTTTTCAAGAAAGTTTAGCAATAAACCATCTGTAAACAGCTAGTCTAAACTGTTGGTGGGCTCCGGCCTAAATATAATGACAAAAAATGACACATCTCCCAAAAAAAAAAAAAAAACTTTTCAAATTATTCAAACACCATGTATGTTGCATCACTACAAGACTAGTGTAATTTTAAGACTTAAAACTTGCTTATTAATTCAAAAACTTGTTTATTCTATTACTTGGTGAATTCAAAAATAAAAACTCTCGCGCACGCTTAGCACATTATCTCATCTCATTTCCATTACCTATCTATTCAGTAGTTCGTTGTTATGACGTCACCGTTAGGATGCCATGATGCCATCCACTCATGCGGCAGGTATGCTAATGCAAGTGCATTGTAACTTTTAAATTGCTTTGCATGTTGTTAAGTTGTTATCCACTACATTGTATAGGGTGTTGGCTTATTTTAGGTATTTTTTGAACCAGCATAAGTGCCACCCACTTATCTGTCCGGGTGGCTAATTTAGGAACTACTTAAAGGCTAGGGGTCGTATTTATAAAACGCTATCAAGATTAAGAGCGATATTAAGTGCGGATTTGACAGGTCGTTTTGTAACTCAAACTCGCTGTCACTCTTGAGAGCTGATTATAAATACGGGCCTAGGTTACGCTGACAGCGAAACGAGCAATGACAGCTACAGTGGTGACGTGACAGCTGAACAGTCATCCCGGTCGCACCAACGCCCTTGCAAACTATTTAAACAATCTCGAAAATTCTCAATTTTTTTTTTAAACGTCTTCATAGTGGAAAACAAGTTCAGACCTATTGGTGAATTAGTTTTTTTTAAAAGCCCTTCGTCATATGATTTAAGTACCTGTAAAAAACCGCCCCGCCGCGCTCATAAGTATAATCTGTGCCTACAACCTATTTGTTTTGTTCACTTTATGCAACATACTGTATTTTGCCATTAGCTAGATGGTTTTTGATCTGTTATGATATGACTATGAGTGAGTGCAACATCAATTCAAACAGAACTATAAAGCATAGAGAGATTAGACTATTAGGTACTTTTAGCATCGTCCTTCACATATACCGACGTCATTTTTGTTTTAACTACCCAACTTTTGATTGTCAAAAGACACATACATACATACATATAATCACGCCTTTATCCCTAATGGGGTAGGCAGAGCGGAAACAAACGAAAGGTCTTTCCGCCACGTCTGACAAGTTTTGAGGGTTATTACAAATGGTCATGTGTATTGCTATAGTGACAGGTTGTCAGCACGTCGCCTAAATTGCAATACATTAAAACCCTCAAATCCCTTAGCTGGTTCTTACAGCATGCCCGGGAGGAGATGCAGCTGGCACATTCTATGTTTTTCTAATCACTCCCAGTCCAGCATAAAGTAAAAAGATGTCATAATTTATTATATAGGTACGTAAAGTGGTAAAGTAGATCAAATCTATCCCGTGTTTCTGTCAAAAAAAATTCTACTACCCCAAGCTTTCCCTTTTTGATTTTCTTATACCATGCCTTTGACTACATTACAACATTAACTTTCTACCTACCGTGCTTGCCAATCGGTATGCCAAGATTTTTAATGGATTTATACGCCTTACTTAAAAATAACTTTGAACCTCAACCAAAGCTTAGTGTAGTAGAAAACCGAACTTAGGCTTAGCACGCAGTGCGATTTTTTCCGCGCGAATTAAATCCGCAAAAATCTGTAATGTATGGTGTTGTATGAAGGTGCACGCACTTGCGGAAAAAAATCGCGCGACATTCCACATACAAATTCCGCACCCGGGTTTTTTTTTCGCGCGTGTGAAATCGCTGTGCGTGCTAAGCCTTATGACTAACGCTATAAAATAGCCATAGATAAAATCAGTACGAAATGAATGGCCGCTATCAAATTACATGTCAATCATAATAAAATCAATCATGACCATAATCGTGACTAACTATAGTATAGGTGGACAGATTAATCAGAGAGCTAGTTTTACTTGGTGGTTTGATTATACTGGGTGTAAGGGACAGCGTCCCGAAAACTGATAGGGGTTGCTCAGTCAACGAAACTTAACAACTATCACCAGGATTTTCTTTCAGGAAATGAAAATAAAATTTTGTTTTTCAATACAAATTGTCGGATCGAGGCGGTCACTTTGTATGAAAAAGCATTTTTTTTTTATAAAAAAAAAACCTGGTGGTATTTGTTCAGTTTCGTTGACTGAGCAACCCCTATAAGTTTGCGGGACGCTGTCCCTTACACCCCGTATATAAAGTTCAGGAACCTATGACCGATACCGACCAGCGACCACACAGAACGTCAGAGGAATGCTGCTCGACAGAACTTCCCGCGCCATATTTGGTAAAACGCGAGATCTTGCTAAGAACAGTACCGTTGTATCTGGTTTAGGGCCTCCCGCTGATTCAAACGCGGACATGTTGCTTATAAGGATTAGTGTAGGTCTAGCTCCCCTGTTAAAGGTAAAAACCAGACTCATAAAACGATATCAAATACAAATTAATTTCTAATTAATTAAAAAAACAATAATCAAATCCATCTCTCACATTCTTACTTTAATTGCATTGCACATGTACATTCCCATTTCTTATTTTTAGTGAACTTCCGCTTTTTCTAGCCAGTAACAATTGAAGCAATATAAATATCCCATAGTTTCAAGATTGCAAAAAGCACAAAAAAAATACACGTGTATTGCAATTAAAATATCGCGTGGGTGTACCACAGCTAGAGAAAAAAAAACATCAATAAATTGATTGCATATTGCATGATCCTACAAGTACAAGGCTTTTCAGTTTTCAGGGGTAGTTTTTAATTGCAATGCCCATTCCAACCTTCGAATAGCTGGAATAAAAATCTAGTTTGTATTTTAATGGCTTCATTTTATTGCACGAGGTGAAAAAAGTAAGGACGTACTTACCTTCTTTCAGGGACAGCAGTTAATCAGTATTTATCGTCATCAATGGCCACGACTCGACGGAAACACGATTTAACTTAAAAAAACTGTAATTTTCTGCCATGAGCCAGAGCGTGTGTGCCGAGCACCTGTGTCAGAAGTGAAACTTCTTTGACATTTCTGACATCGTAACGGGACAAACGGGACAATCCATAATCGTCACCGTTTGCCCGTGACGCGACCTTGAAATTTTACTGTCAACGCGCCTAAAGAAGTTTCACTTTAAAATTGGGTACTTGACTGGGTAGCTTAAAAAATTCAAAACTTTTATACTTAAAACAGATGGCTAAAAATATTGTGGATTTCATTCATCATATTTAAAAAAATGCACATTTAGATTTTAATAATCGAGTTAAAAGTATATAAGTTATTGATTTGAGTAGTCAATATTTACTAAAATGTGACGTCATAACTCACTATTTTCATACCAAAAAGCGTTTTGGACATTTCATAAAAAGTTGCTGATTTGACTAGTTGGAAAGTAGCCAATTGTGTGTGTGCCGAGCACACGTGTCAGAAGTGAAACTTCTTTGACATTTTTGACATTTGTGACAGATAGCGTAACAGGACAAACGGGACAATCTAAAATCGTCCCCGGCTCATCATGACGCTTTGCCCATGACGCGACCTTGAAATTTAACACTCAACGCACCCAAAGAAGTTTCACTTCAAAAGAAATAGAGGGAAAAGCTTTATTGCATTAAAAAACACATATTACAAAAATACTTTTATAGCAGGTAAGATTTTTAGAGGTTTTCAAATCTGTAATTACAAATGTTTATCAGTGAGGATTAGAACAAATTATGTAGCAATCTGGAGCAACCCCCTAGGCAACAAAAGCTACCATCATTGTTCACTGTCCGTCTATGCAACAGTTTACAATCCTCCAACAATATTGTCATTGTGTACCAGATACAAGCAGTAAATCATAACAGCGCGTGACGTCACATTTGATTCCTCGATTGTCTCCGGATGCTGGCTAGAGATGGTCTAGTTAATCTTATCCTACTATATAGATACAAGGTGTTTTATCCACTTTAAATTTGAAGCTGAATTCTCAAGGAATATGGAAAGAAATATGAAAAAAATAAACTTCACCTAAAGATGAAGGGTGTAACTCAATATTTAGCAGAAAAATTATGATGCTGCAGGGTATTTGTTCATCGACAGAAGTTGTGCTAAATAGTCACAAAACGAATAATAACTTTTACACATATTATACCTCTAATTCTAATATAATAGAGGTACAGATTATTGGATTCCAAATTCCTGATTACATAATGATTATGGAATCCAGCAAATGTAATACCAGTCCATACTTCCATGCTGGACTGGGAGAGATAAAAAAACATAGAATGTGCCAGCTGCATCTCCTCCCGGGCATGCTGTAAAAATCAGTTAAGGGATCCGAGGGTTTCAGTATTGTAATTTAGGCGATGGGCTGACAACCTGTCACTATTAGCAATATACAGATCTATCTGGAATAACCCTCAAAACTTGTCAGACGTGGCGGAACGACCTTTGTTTAGGTCGTTTACGCTCTGCCTACCCCATTTGGGATAAAGGCGTGATTATTATGTATGTATGTAATACCAGTCCAGGCGACATTTAAACCATTTACAGACGAAACGATAATTGAATACGAAAAGCCCATGGTGGAAACGGACTTCCACGAATCTGATAACGGATTTTCATTGCATTTTGTGATTTTGTGTTAAGGATAAATCAATTACCTAATCGAGTGACGCATCTCACGTGTCATATTTATCAGCACCTAAGTGTCTGATTCGGGTTTTGCGTTTTTTTTTGTTACATCACGCTTAATTTTCGTCCCATCGCATCGCAAAAAAAAAATGTTTGTGGGGATTCGGTATTTTAGGTAGATGTTGCTACCTTAGTAGCTATAATAATATATAGCCTAGGTGTCCATGTCTACATTTTATTCGTTTACCATACCATTTCTTTTTCAAGCTATTTCAAGAAGATGTAACATGCATAATAATTATGCTTAAGTATTTGTTTTATGATATAAAAGTATGGTTTTATTGTAACGTTCATTAAGAGCTTCTAAGAAAATATAATATAACCTAGATTTATCTAGAACCAACTGCTGTGACCTACTCGCCGGATGCATTTAACGACAAACGTCATAATCATAATTCATTATCAAAGAAATCGTAAATTACATAATTTTTATTTATAACAACATAGATACAAATACAACTATGTAAAGTCATATAATTTATTACATCAACCTTCATGCAATTTTGACGTCCCAATTATCTAAATTCTGTATTTAGTTTTATAGTTGTTTTACTATTTCGGAGTGATTGGTAATGTAATCTCAACTTATATTTAGGACGGTCGTAACATTGTGGGTAGTTGATCCATCCGTCAGTAATAAAATAAAACACAGTTTTAGTTTGAATATTACTTTTTATTTTTAGATCTTATTAGTCATCTTTTAATTGAACAAATTCTCTACCTGAAGAACCTAGGTATTACAAGTTATTTTAAGAACATAATTATTAGAAAATTTAATTTCTATCATATCATATTAATGGAAAAAGAGAATTTATTAAAATGTATTATGTTTTAAAATTTAATATCTAATTCTGAAAAGGAACGTTGTTACGTTACGTGTGAAGAGGAAATGAAAGACATAAGCTCGAGCTGGGCGCTTTTCCACTAGACGGCACGTCAACGGCAACGGTGACGGCACGGTACCGTCGACGATATCGTTGGTGAGATAATGTACGAAAATCAATGAAATTATATGACACGCTTTTCCACTTGACGGCACGGCACCGTCACGGCATGTCATCGATTCCCATAGATATTGTCACGTGATCTCGCCGTGCCGTCGCCGTTGCCGTTGACGTGCCGTCTAGTGGAAAAGCGCCCACGTAAAACATTTTCCGAAAGTTTTTCCTGGAATCGGGTTTAAAAAGGATGTTTAATTCCGTTCAAATAAGTTCTTAATTAGGTAGGATAGGATTAATTAAAAATTCCGACACACCTTCGAAAACTAGCATATTAATATTATCTCTGATCTTAGTATTATTTTCATTCAGTAAGTCCATGACACGAGAGATCGCTATCGATATGACTACGCAAATATTAACTCTTCATTCCGTAACATAAATAGGATAAATATTAGGTATGTGATGTGAGGTATATTAATATGAAAGAAAGAAAATAATAAATTCTCTCGGGCCACGACCTCAGGCAGGATTCGAAACTGCGCCTCTTTCATATTTTTTGAAATAAAATAGCATTGTGAGTGCTAAAATATCCTCAAAGATGTAAAAAAATGAAGTACTTGTATTGTTTATTTAAAAATTACGGAGAAGTTGTTTATTTTCATGAAACCAATGGGTAGGTACATTTTTAATATCTCCGAACCGACATTAGGTAGGTGCCGGACAGGCTGATGCATTTGGGTATATAGGGTTTATTTGAATCATGATGATTTGAATCGAAGCCATTTGTTGTTCTAAGAATAATAATATTTATCATGTACAGTTTATAGTTACAAAGTCCTTAAATTTCACAAGAATTAATAAAATTTTGGCTCTAGTTAGTTAAATTTATTTTATAGTTTAAATTTTAATGACCAAGTTTTCGCCTGAAGCGTCTTCGTTAGTTTTAGATTCTAAATTGAAACAGGTCTGATATTTTAGGATGATTCAAATTGTAAATTTAATTAAAATTAATAAATATTTCATCGTCATCGCAGTTTAGCTTAGGTATGCATACGTATATGAAAAGTTATAACTGTTAAACTCCATTCTTTTTAAAAGATAATTTGTATCGTACAAAATTGACGTTTTAGTAATGTTAAAATTATTTCTTAAAACAAAATGGGGTATAGTTTATTGTTTTAAATATGTCTGTCTGCTTTGCCTTTTTCCTAGATTATATCCTATTTATATGACGTCAGCATTCCTTGTTTGATCCAGTAAAATTGTCATTTGGGTCACTCTGTGGGTCCAAGTTCAAAGTAAAGTATTTAGCCTGTTAGTGTTAACCCGAATTAACACCGGTAACTAACAAAAAATACTAATGCTTAATTTGTGTTTTTACACACATAAATCAACAATCAATTTCTGTCTTCAGAAATTGTTAAAAATATAATATTGCTTATTTTACTTGACTCGTGTGGGTTGCAATCATCAATTCGAACATCCATTTATAAATGACAACTGCTGTCTGAAAATACTCAGGTTAAAGTTAAAGTTCGCCTACACTGGTTTTTACAACAGTTGAAAACTGATTAAAATAGTATTCTATCAGACACACGGTCGTCTACTGCAGGGATTAATTTTAAACTGTTTCCTATAGGGATTTGCAGTCTCAAACTGTTTATAGACAAAATTCAATGTCTCTAGAGTAAAAAAAGTACTTACCAATGATGTTTTTGTATGGGACGGCCTTTTTTTTCATATTTAGTCCTATGTTTCTTGGAAAAAGTTGTTCAGTTTCATGGGTAGAAACACACCCTAAATTTTGGTCAGCTATTTATCCCGTTATATTTTTTATCTACTTATTAGAAAATCTATAAGATACCATATGTATGGCTTTCGTTGTATAAATTATTAGTTTGTATTGAATGTTCAAAATTTTTTGCAAACATCGATGTGGGCACACCTTTACTCATCAATCAGAACTAATAAGGGTTGCGGTTTTCCTGACGACGGCGTTTATAAACAAATGCAAAAACAAAAATGTCGTCATTAATCTATTTTTGTTCACTTGTCATAAGATGGTCTATTTTTTACCTAGCTTCTCTGATCACGGTGTCCACGGCATAATTAGTTATATCGTGGGAATAATATATTTTTTTAAGATGGTAAAAAGAAGCGAACGTAGCTCCCGCCCACCGGTCGATAGAATTTTCTAATATAGAAAGAATTTTTCAAGTCAGTCTAGGTAGTCTGAGTTTCAAACAAATCTTTTCGTTTGATACTTAATTACAATGAACTATACTTTATTTTTGATAAAAAAAGAATATCCCAACTCTCATTTCAAACATTTTTAGACATTCATGAACGGGCAATCAATGAAATTGATTTTTAAAACCTATTTTAGTCGCGCGTGGGTAGATTAGTCTCAAATTTTGGGCTATTTTTGCCTTTTCATCAGACTAGTTACCTAACTAAGGATAAATTCTAACTTTTATTATTCTACATCAAGTTTGGTGGAATTTTCATTCAGCTTTGGGTCAAACTCAAAGTTCGGTGGGCATAAGTAATCATTTTCTCAAAATACATACATTTAGTCACGCATTTATGGGGTAGGTAGACTAGTATAGTACTTAACCGTCTCCGCCACGTCTGTCACATATTGCTGTAATGATAGGTTGTCAGACTAAACCTCGAATCCTCAACTGTGTCTCAATCTCAACTTATACAGTAGAAATACCCGGGGAGCCTGTCTTCTTCTTGTGCGAATTTCTAGTTGATCGTGAAAGAGCCTAGTTATAGTGCATTCTATGTTTTTTTATCGCTTCCAGACCAGCTTGGAAGTAAAGGCTAATTTACACGGGGTCAGTGACTGGCGCCGTGTAAATCCGCCTTTAGTTTCCAACGTGCAATTAGTAGGTATAAAGTTTTATTACTTTCTCTGTCTAAACCACAGATCTAAACATTATTTCTATAGCTTACTAAAGTCACATTCAGGCGCGGATACAAGGGGGGGGGCATAGGGGCAATGGCCCCCCCCTAAAACCCTGGCTCTCACATTACTAAATTGAGTAAATTTTATTTTCTGTGCAAAAATATATGATTTTCTCAAAATGCCCCCCCCCTAAGCCAAATCTTGTATCCGCGCCTGGTCACATTCTTTACAATCCTAAAGCTAGCTTCAAAAATTTAATGGAGTAATAACAGCGAAAGGCTGTCGAAATAAATAAAGCTTTAAAACTGCTTTAAAACTCATTTCGCGAAGTCCTCGTTGATTTATATTTTATTTCGAAATGGGTTTACGTACTTCGACGTGCGGTTTCGGCAAATTGCAACCCTACGTCGCAGCTAGTACCGCTACTCGATGATAGATGGCGCTGTCAGCACATATTTACACCAAAGATTTACACTACCAAGCTACCACTTCGCGGACGAGTCAAGATGTTTCGGTTTTTATTTTCTTACTTTCATGCTAGATGGCGCTACTGTACAAAACTTTAGATAACTTTAGTTGCACATTCGGGGTTTTAATTTTAGCATCATGCTTCCTTCTTATCAGTAACGTACTTTTACCAATTAGTATAATTAACAACAACTAATTTTATTTGTTTCCGTCTACTTTCATTGTTATTTCCGATACTGCGTGTAAAAATGCTGTATGTATTGGTACAAATTAATTACATTACACTGGACTGGTTTACTTTATTAATTACTTCTTCCTCGTATTCAGTAATATAAGTACATAGATATAATCTATTTTAAGTCCGGAAAGTTGACCTCTCGTAGTCATAAACCACATAATGAGGGTGATTTTGGCGGGAAAGGGCGGTGCTTCGCGCCTCGATTTCCCGCCTCATTTATTGCAAAGGGCACTATTTGTTAGCATGGCCGCCAAGCCGCCATGGTCCACACCTTTTAGTATTTTGCCATGGATGTAGAGAAATGAAATTCTTAGAATATGTAATACAAATTGACGATTTTTGACTAAGTTATTAGTACGTAACGTATAAATCAATGCCTAGAACTAGAATCTAATTCATGTTTGTTCGATTACTTTTTGTTTAATCTGGTTTCAAATAATCGGATTTGAAAGGATCCATTATCATCTAAATCTGTTTTCTTTGTATCTCCAAACTAAACTTTCTTATCCATTTAATTTTCTTTTCCAACATCTTTATATCTACGGTCGCTATGCATTGCATTCGCAAAACAAATTTGACCTCTGACATTATATTCCTGCATACATTTCCACCGATGTCAGAGCTCCTTATAAACTGGTGGTGATAAAGTTCACCACTATTGGCGAGGTGAGTGGTGACGGTGACCATCACGTCACGACGTCACCTTCCTCCGCGAGCTAGTGTCCCGTGACCACCGCGAGGGAAACTACCCTCCCCGTATTGTTTTATTTCGAAAATATAAAAAAACTTGAACGAAACGATCGAAACCACTCTACCAAATGAAAATCTTTAAAGATATTTGTCGCGTAAAACGAAACAGATAGCAACATGAAAAATACTGCTGACTTATGGATATCTGTAGAACTTTTCAAGGACAAATAAATCAAAATATGAGTTTTAAAAGATACTTAATCTGCAAAAAAAATATGATTAGTTACAGAAACACTCATATTGTTTAACATACAGAGGGTTCACAAATTTTGTTGGTCATAACTATATCTAAATATAGAAGTACTTCAATAAATCTATTTTGTCGGAACAATACCTGAAATGGGCTGAAAATATTTACAAAATTTGATAACCATCAAGCAGTCTTAAAAAAGAAAACTCATGCAAAGAATCGTAAGATGATAAACCTGAGAAAACGAAGAGAATCAATGGCGTCCGTTTACAGAAAAACAACAAAGTTCTTAACTTCTAATACAACTAATTTACTCAAGAAAATGCCTAACAATAAGAAGTATAGACAACTTTCAAAAGTTGCGGAAGATTACGTACCACAAGAGGACCCAAAACCAGACAAAAGTGTCAATGATCATGACATTAATGAAGACGATTTAGGCGAAAGAGATTTAGACTTTTATCTAGGAGTCAAAACTAAAGAAACATTCTGGAGAGATCCAGAAGGTAAAGAACAAATAAGAAAAGACTTCCTTCTCTACCACTGCGGTGTAAGCGAAGAAGATTATGATGAGAACTACAAAACAGCCACTCCGAAACATTACTGCGCTGAACAGCCAAGACTGAAACAAGTGCCTTTCAAAATACACAAAAAACGTTCGCACAAGATTGGTAAAGAAGAATCTTGGTGTGAGAAAACGAAGCTATTCAAACTCTTTGCGAATAGAAGAGACAGTGAATACTCCTCAGATAGCTACAGTGAGGTTGAATCAGATGAAGTCAGAGTCGATACAGATGATCAAGGCAACGAGAACGTTCGCGGACACGAGACAATTGAGGTCTGTTAGCAGAATTGGTGCTCATTAACACTGTACCTAACTCATGTTACATAGCACCGTGTATTAATAGACACGACGCAGTACGAAGTTTAATTAATCAGAATAAAAATTGTCTGTTCATATTGATGCAATTGGATGCAATAAACAAAACTATTAGATGAATGGACAATTTGTGATGATCTAATTGTCAACGTCATTATTTCATAACTTTTTATGAACAATTCTTTTTACCATATCCGTGCCTTATTACAAAAATTTAAGCCTATCTATGTCTAATCGATAAATGGATAACTGTAAAAATATATGACGTGCGTTTGTTTTCAATGCATTCAGTTAATATTACAATCTGCATAATTTATATATTTAGAAAAAAGTTTAGAAATGGTTGTTATGATTGTAAATATATTTTTTTTAACTCGACTTGGTGCCCTAATTTAAATCCCTTTGATCCCTACTGAACCTACCTTTTATTATCTCTCATTAACATGTTCTTTTTTTATGTTGTTTTTAGGGTGTTCGGATAAAGGAGGTGTCGGAAGGCGGGCCCTGCGACAACTGCCCCGAACTCTGTCCAGGATTCACGCCGCACTCTTGGAGGTGAGTTTATATTCTATACAGCTTTTATTGTCATGTCTTATGCTGCATCGGATCTTAAAAACGATGTTTTCGATTTTTCAGTGAGGTGCTTTAGTCGTATTCTCTGTGTTAACTGGATTAATTTCAATTTAAGTTGATGCTATGTCTTAAAAGTCAGCTTTGTAATTGTTACGAACAAAAACAACATTTACTTCTTCATTTGTTAAAGACCTAGGATCTTCAATATTATACACAATTATGAATATTAGACAACATAATAAGCTGTGTTTTATCTAAAATTTAATCAACAAACAAAAGTTATTGATTTTTATTGTTGTAAGAAAAAAGAAACATAATCACAAAATAATTCAACAGACAAACACTCCTGCGCAGCTCCTCGTACATTCTGCAAGACCTTCGTTGTTAATTTAGGGTATGAAATGACAAAACATACATACGCACGAACATACATACATTGCATTTGAGTAGTTTTCCAAAACGAATTACAAGGAAGGGACGGTTGGAAAGGGGAATGCTCAGACAACGAAACTGAACAAGGTTCACAAAGTAATTGTTCTGGGAAATGAACCTTGTCCTTTCATATCACAACACAATGCAAGCCTTCAAATAGGAAGTAACTCATCGATTTGTGTGCAGCGTTTCAATCTGCATCGACCTAGACCCAATAACGTGTAAGTAATAGTTAACAGTAACAGTAACTACTATTAGCAAACAGACGCCTCTTTGTTTTATAGTCTGTGGTGCGCCATTTTACTCCAGATACTAGCTTTTGTTTGTTTGTATATGTTTGAAAATGGAACAAGACAAGAATGGATCGAGACAACTAAAAATACAATCAACACCTTCTACTTCTTCCACAAACACCTTAAACCAAACGCTAGCTATAAAGTTGCATAGAATATCACTGTCGTCCTGTCAAGCAAAATTTCATCAAAATCTGTTGCGCCGTTTAGGCGTGGAATCGCTAGAAACAAACATTCAAGCGTCACTTTTGCATTAATAATTATTGGTATGGATAAAGAGAGAATAATCGTAATTTTTAGTCAAGAAATCGCCTTTAGGACGGTTTAAGTAGTTGATTGGTGCTCGGTTGATGCCAATCATATTGCCTTCTTTTCAAAACATCGATTAACAATTTGACATTCGATACATCTTCGTCTGGAAGTTGATACGAATAACCTTCGTTCATGGCCGACATCGGTCAATTACCCAAAGACAGTAAACAACCTTTCAAGTTGTTCACTTTGAATCATTTTTCTGTTAAAGAACGATCTCTAGAAGTTGCCACATTTGAAATTGGTGTTATAAAAGAGTTATAAATACTTGTGGACAAAATCACACATCTCTAAATAGCCCCTAAAGAAAGTACCATACCTAAGTAAAACCTCTATGTAGGATCATTAAAATTAGTATCATATCAGATTCTATGCAGAGATGAATCATTATTTATCATATCGCCGCTTGAATGTTTATCATTCATACAAAATTGCCAATACACAACTGTTTAAGCCAGAAAGAGAGAGACTGGCCGGCCGGCTTGCAATGAACAAATATTTACTCATAATCAATGAACTCATTCCTTATCTGGGGTCACAGATAAAACCTATGCTTTATTTACATTCACTCCTGTGAAGATTTACACAGCGGACGGTCGAGGATAAAATCCACTCGGTATTGTAAAACACAGGCCTTGTAGCCGTGAGGTCGACTCAGGCGCATGACAAAAGCGAAAACAGTGCCACTGTCAATCGCGCGATCGACGCGACCGGACGTGTCGCGCGTCAATAAAAGCAATAAATAAAACACTTCGAATCCGATCAAGCGATCGATTTACAACATGTGTCTCTGGTTGAAGCAATTGGAATGGGCGGAGGTATACCGCCGCATCATTGGGACGGAGAAGGAGGAAGTCGTGACAGAAAAGAAGATACAGAAATTCCCGTCAAGGGAGAGGAACTTCGCTGTTCGGAGGAGGAAGACAAACAACAACAACATACGTTCCCACGTGAACTGCGAGAGTTGTATTCGGGCTCAGGAGAGGTGACAGTGCAGTGTGCCAACAAAGAAGTGTTACTAAAGAACTGAAGACATTGTGCGAATATTGCTTTTGTTGTTTGTGAGAAATTCCATCGTGACTCGAGTTGACTTCACTCATCAATAAGACTGTGTAATATACTTCCTTAGTGAGTTTTAGCACACGTGTGATGGGTTTTTATGATACGACAGTAATAACTCTCTGTCAGAAAAAACTGAGGACAAAAACTGATAACATGTATTTATGTAGACGATATTGCAGATATTTATGTCTATAATTTGAATTGATAAACCCGATGTTTTGCCATGTTGACGTCTGAACCGGATCCTACTTTATCATCGTATTGACGTGTTTAATTTTATATCTTAAGACTATTGGAAAAAGAGTCACAGTCTATAGCTTGGATATGGTAAACTTTGTATTTTGAAACTGGTTCCATATTAACTTGTTTTATGTGATTAGTTTGTAACGTACCTACTAGCATTACTCTTGCGAAGTTATGTTAGGTTTAGTGTTTATGTTTAAGCTCTTAATATTTTGCTCAAATTCTAGATGCACGCTAATTTGTATGAGCCAGATGTAGTACTATTTTAAACAGGGTGTTACGATAAGTAGTGTATATTTCTTTATGAAATGGAGGTAACAGAGAAACGTACTTATTAAAATAAGTACAATATCTTCCCCAAAGCTATGTCCAAAGGAACATGTCTCTAATTATTCTGTAATAAATGATAATAAATAACTAAAATATGGTTCAAAATATTGAAACAAAATGATCTTCCATACAAACAGCTAAACTCAAAAATTAAAATTGTATGGAAGATCAAAATTTTTATTTCAAATTTCGACAATGTTTCCTTGGAGAAGTTGTTGTTAAAAACTACTGTTTATTCTAATTTCTAACACCCTATATTTGTGTGAATGTGCCAAAATATCGTATGATAGACCTTGTATTGTGATATTGTATGAAGCAATAAATGATAAACAAATACCTACTCGTGACTTTATTATTCATTTCGGTTTTACATTACATGTCACATGCCGTGTTTTGCTTGTTTTGCTACAATCTATTGAACATCGAGATTGCACATGCCATTATTTTTTTTCAATAATGATTTATGTATGATGCCGATATGGAGAGTATATTTGATAAATTTCTGATTGAATTTATGTTGTTCTTCAAATAAAAATCGATTATTTTAACAGTTTCATCTACCACACTCTACTCTACTTGGCTGCCTCGGTGGTGTAGTGGTCTGAGCCATGTGCTCACGATCCGGAAGTCCTAGCTGCCTGGATTTAACTCCCAGGGGGGGGGGGGGGGGCAATATTTATACAGGGTGTAAAAAAAAGTACTGCGTTCCATTGAACCACATGTTCTACTGATGATACCAAACAACTTTCCCAAAGCAGAAAAATTTTAGCTCAAAAAAATATTTGCCTTTTCCATACAAAAATGCTTTCCTGTACCTGCAGTTTTGTATGGACAAGATAAAACTTTATTTCAAGCTAAAAATTTTATGCTTTGGGAAAGTTGTTTGGTATCATCAGTAGAACATGTGGTTGAAAGGAACGCAGTACTTTTTTTTACACCCTGTATATTTTTTACTATCAGCAATTAAATTTCAAGTGTTTAAGTACTCCTACATACGCAATGTACCTACCTAATATTGTTTAAAAAAAACACGTGGTAAAGGCACTTTTGACAGCTGTCATTCGAAATGTAGATCAGTAGATCTCGTCAAGTCCTATCATTTGTCCCTACACACCAATACTCTAGGATCGATAGTTTCCGAAATACAGCCGTTTTAATTTTGACAGCTGTCATTCGAAATGTAGATCTCGTCATTGTACGTGTAATGTAATAATAATGTGTATTTCCTGGCGACGACGCAACTTACTCAACTCATCCATCTATCATACAAATTCATCAACATCCTCTTGTACTGTGTGTATGTCGACTGAAGCGGAAGTATTTAATTTTTAATTCGACGTACCTAGTTATACCTACACCTAGTACGTTTATTCTGTGCCTACACTACATCAATGTTAGTATGATTCATTATTCATATTGAATATTTGACACGGCTTACTTGTTTGTTGTGAGACAAGGCTTGTGCCTCAACGTTTCGACCATATACGATGGTCTTCCTCAGGAGCTCGGAGTTGACACACCACCGCACGTCAGGTGTGATCTCCGATGATTATCATCATCAGCCTGTATCAGTAAGCCGTGTCAAATATTCAATATGAATAACACTTGTTTATCGTTTAATAATAAAATGATTCATTATTACTGAAACTTTAAGCAAAGTTAATAGTATCACTTCATGAACTTATTAATTTACACACATGCACATTATAGTCACGCCTCTATCCGTATTGGGTAGGTGAGTGTCAACCAACTAATAAAAGAGAATTTCACCAAGTTTGACTTGACAGGATTTGAGGGTCCTAGATAAATCGTGTAATTACAAAATGTCTCCCTATCGCCTTATAACAATACACTAACAAGCCCTTGGCTACCTTTACCATGGAGGAATATAATATACTACGTAGTCGTACAACCTTTGCGAATTTATTTAGGCAAAATAGCTACTGAATTCCAAGTTTTATATTTATATTTGACGACTCGTATAGCCTAGTTGGCAATGCACCTGCCCGCTGCGCAGAGGGTCCCAGGTTCGATTCCCGGCCGGGCAGACATTTGAATGATGAATTTAAATGTCTGTTTCTGGGTCTGGATGTTCTTTGTGGTTGTTTCTGTGTATGTCCATGACACCCCGATACAGGGAATCCTAGTGGGGGCTATGAGTGTGATCGTGTTTTATAGTGTTTCAAAAATGCAGGGAATAAGATACCTATTATAGATACAAAACCCAGCCAGCCGCTCTCCCATTAGATAAACATCCTATTTCAAGTAATGATGATGACAATGTTTTGTCATAATTGAACTGTTCTATCTCACTCACACGCCTGTTGATAAACATTTTGTAAACAAATTCTCATCCTCTCGCAACAACTGTCGAATAGCGGGTGTAAGAGACAGTATCCTGCACACTAAGGCTCGTATTTATAAAGTTACATATTGGTCTGTTGTATAATGTATGTACCTAATCAAGCTATACTTTCGGTGCAATTGTGAGTGTTCGTTCATGTGTGTTTTTTCTTATTCATTTCGGTATTATCTGTGAAGACCTGTAATTGGCTTTCTGTTTTTATTAATTTTAAGTACCGTGATGTAATAGCTGTTGGTTTTCCTAAAAAATAAAAATAAAATAAATAAATAAAATAAAGCGATCTCAAGATTGAGAGCAATATTAAGTATGGATTTCACAGCTCGTTTTGTACTGAAATGACATTTCTGGTACAAACTCAAACTCGCTGTCACTCTTGAGAGCTGATTATAAATACGGGCCTAAAAGGGTCTGCACAGTCAACGAAACTGAACAACTGTCACAAGCAACTTCCTTCAGGAGATTAAAATAATTTGACTTCCTCTATATGTAGGGTCTACAAAATGACCTCCTCGATCATATTTTTTTATAGGCAGTGTTGCCAACTTTCTAAATCAAAATTATCGGATTTTGCTCTTAAAATTATCGTACAATTATCGTACATTCATGTTTATCTTAATTTTGGTAAAATATGCAATAAAAGTCACATTTTTTGGTTCTAGGGTGAATTTTAAATCAGTATTAAACTAATTTTTTTTCTGCCCTCAGTTAAAACAAGCAAACTATCTATATAAACTATAATAGTATACAAACAAAACTTGCTGCAAGCTAAGTGCAAGCAAACCAGTTTTTCTCACTTACTCCACTCATGAAAAAATGTGCTTAGTAAACTGTTAACTTAGCTAAAATACGTATTGTAAAAAGAGAAAGATGACTAAGATTTGTACGCTTTCAAGGTATATATGACTCACTTTTTGTTATTGACGTATGACGTTACATGAAATGAAAATGTCTTTCAAAATTATCGTATGAATTCAAAAAATATCGTACGTAGTAGTGAAATTATCGTACTATCGTACATAATTATTTTTTATCGTACTGCACCTCAAATTATCGTACAAATACGATAATTATCGTACGGTTGGCAACGCTGTTTATAGGCAAGCCTTTACACCCGGTATAGGTATTATCTAAAAATAGATTTGATCGTGATCGTGACCCTTATCATAACCCGTGGCAGACAAAGATAGGGCTGACGTGACCATATAGCAAACTCACTCAGATAATGTAGTACGTAGGTTTAGTTAGAAAGAGACTTTTGAGGAGTACCTATGTTTTTCAGATAGGATTGTGAATAGCTGTTATTGGGTTGCCATCCTCGCCTAAATTCAAGCCTAGATTGCAACAAATCAAAACTCTTGTGACTCTTTACTGACTTTCATTGCATGTCCGAGAAGAAAAGCAGTTTATTTTTTATTCCATGAACTAGAGTCTGTGCGAAAAGAGAACTGGCATGGAATTTGAGGGCGCACATTTGTATTTATTAACCCACGGCTGGTTGCGTGAGGTTTATGCCTAGGTCTTTGACCTAAAACCTCCAAAATTTAATGTAGAAGGTTAAGGTTAAAGACCTGGGCATAAACCTCACACGACCCAGCGACGACGGTTAATTAAATACAAATGCGTGCCCTCAAATTCTATGCCTGTTCTCTTTTCGCACAGACTCTAGCTGTTTCTCTTTTCCTAGTCAAGCATGAAAGTTACAGATAAATTCGTATGCGATTGAAAGCTTAAGGACTGGCACACTGCACCACACCACGCACGTGACGTGAGAAGTGTTTTTTGGGTTTTTGCATTACATTGCCGTTGTGTTTGAACTTGCCGGTTTTTCACAGAACTTTCGGCGTGCAAAACCGGCAATGCATCGTAAAACTGCCTCCAACACGGTAATCCGAATCTCAGTGAACTCTTGGCATATACCTAGTACTAAACACGTAGCCAATTTTACACTACTGGCGTATTTCCAAAATGACATCGTACGGGAATAGAGCTAATCAATCCATTTATCGTACTACAATTACTTGACGTAGTGTATCGGAAGTTTGTGTAATAGTGGATTTGAGAGGGCGGTTATGACGTAGGAAAAACGTAGGGTTTAGTCAGATGTGGTTTTTATGATGTGGTTTTTATGATGTGAACACCGTGAGAAGTGACTTGACGAATAACTTTGACTGTAACATACTTACATGTTACAAAAATAAACAAAATAGTTCAAAATCTATTTTGACTAATCTCCTCAGCCAGGACTTATATTGACGGAAAAATATCAGTCAAAACTCATGTTGACTAAAGCGCAGCGTAACCTTTACGTACTGACCGTTTTTGTTGGACAAAAAGAAAATACCGGTTTTTAACCGGTAATAAATTTTGTTATTACTTAATACTTAGTAGACACCAATGTAGATTTGAGTTCCTAGATATTTTATTGCCTGTTATTAACCTGTTTTACTTTAATCATTTCATACCGAGCCGGGAATTGAATGAGTGACATCATCTGGAAATCATTTTGGGTCAAGCTTTGTTCTGGATGCTGATTGGCCGACCAATAAAAAGGGCCAAATGTAGTTGGCCGTTGATCACAAATTTACGATATGTCGATTACTGTTTCCATTTCAGCGCGTTTGTTTAAACAAAACTTTTTATAATCTCAGGACGTATAATCTTTTTGTAATCAGCTCTCAAGAGTGAAAGCGAGTTTGAGTTCGTATCAGAAATGTCATTTCAGTACAAAACGACCTGTCAAATCCTAACTTAATATTGCTCTCAATCTTGAGATCGCTTTATAAATACGAGCCTCAGATACCTGTTATATCTCTCTCACTCTTGTCTCGAGTGATACGGTTGACGATTTTTCAGCACATGTAGATTTCAATAATAGTATATCGAATATGATTGATTACCTGCCTGAGTCTAACGATTTTTCATTTTTTTTTATTCAGAATGGGTTTGCCCTTGACTCTAGACAAAAAGAATTCTCGAATATTTTACAAAAGGCTTACAAAACAGATTTTTCGATCGCATTTTGGCCAGTATTCATAAATCCAGTAAAAAGTTCTTAATATAATTAAAATCTACATTTTTCTTATAAACTGGCTTCGATAGCATTTTCGGCCTGCATTCATAAAACCCGTAAAGAGTTTTTACTACTAAAAATAAATATTAGGTAGGTACATGTTTAATTTCCATGTAGATCATGACTTCAGGATTATAAACTCCTTCCTTTCCTAACTGATATTGACGGAGCAATATTGAGTATTTGCCGTAGACACTGGCCGCAAATTGCTCAACAGTTTTTCAGTCGCTCGAAAAAAACAAACTTGAAAAACTATCAACTCTACATTTAGAAAAAATCTCATGGTTGCAAGTATAAGGTCAATTTAATCGAATTAACAGGACGCTAGGTGACGTCAAACGAATATGGAATATGATATGACACCCACAATTCCTTTGCATAGTAGAGTCGATATTTGTTCAGCCGAAACTAGATGAATGAATTTCTTGAAATTCGTATATTTGACGTAGTTTGTTTTATAATTTGCTAAGATTTACGTTTATTTGCAACTTATTACTGGATCTTACTTACTGTATGTATGGCTGGGGAAGAGTTTTAAGTATTTTATCACTACCAGACCCAGGAAACATTTTTTCTCTATTATGAAACTTATATGTGTTCCATTAGTATAGCACTAACTTGTTTAGATTGTATTATCCTTATATTGTGGTTGTAACTTAAGACTGAAGGTCTACGTTAAGTAATCTGACCCTTCATGCAATTACCATAAAAATTATGATCGATTTCCTTCCTAGATTCAAGAACAAAATAATTGCTTGTACATACATCATGTACAGCGTATTTATAAAGTCACACTCATATTACTTCCGTATGACTTTTCGCTACAGCTGTCAAATTTTGATGATCGTATCAGAAAACTGTGTAGAATGTATTACAGAGTTTCAGCGTATTGCTTTCCTTTATTCACTTTTGCAGTATATTTGTAGATATTTGGGAAAGATGTAGATATTATCTCAACATTTTAGTTAATGTGATATCTGACAGCTCATACAAGTTTCATGCATAAAATTGCATGAGCTGTCAGATCATCATCATCTCCCTAGCCTTCTAATGGGGTCGGCTACCTAATCTACCGGCTACCTGAACCAGGATACTGGTTTTACACATATCACAATCATTTACACGTGTAGGATGTTTACACAATTTCTTTAATTTTTATGATTATTGATTTTCCTCTGGCATTGATGTAGAATTTTCAACACATCTAGTATAATCTAGTGCAAACTAACTACATATTAGGTACATGCTATTACTTGTTTGTTAATTTGATTGTTAGCTCATTTTGGCCTTTGTTCTTTGGATATTAGTGTATCATCAAACATTTATTTTTGTTTTTTATGAGAATATTGCGTTGTATTTTGAATAATATAATGCAGATATTTTAAAACATACAGGTTTTTTATGAAATTGCCTGTAAAAGTTGTTTAATAAATCGGCTCAATTTTTGCCACAAGCACAACACACAAGTGCGTTCTCTATTCCTTCAATCTCTTATTCTGATGGGACAGATTGACTGACACGATCAGAGAGAAATCAGACGCAGGACCGACTATTTACATGCCCATCCGACAGCATGGATAATCTTACTTTTCGGACAATCAGAAGATCAGCCTGCAATGTCCTAACCTAACCAAACTAGAAACAACAACACAAAGTTATTGTCCCCCGCCGGGAATCGAACCAGAGACCTCCGGGTCGTGAGCCCATGAAGCTCAGACCACTAGACCACGGAGGCAGTCATAAAACCAATAACAAATTAGGCAAACGTCATGGATGAAGAAGTGATGAGGTGACCTTCCTCATTACTCATTTCTAGTCTAGTCATCAGTCATCACTATTATTCTGTGACGATTCAGGAAAATAAATTATCCCAAAATTTTACCTACACCAAAGAGGAAAATGTAGGTACTTCGTAACTCCCTGTCTCGGGAATACTAGGGGTAAACTCATAAACCTAAGCCAAAAACACGTCATAAATATTATAACCTATTATAACAACCTATAAATCTAAATTACATAATTTTAAGAGGAAAATCCTATGATTTCGATGAGTGAGTGACAATCAAGGGTGACTTTTATTGAACACAAGCGGGTGCGTAGTGCGCGCCTGCGCGGGCGGCTGCTACAGCCCGCGGGTTTTTTTCTTGATAAAAAGTAGCCTATTGGGTACCTATTCTAGGATATATGTGTGCCAAGTGTCATGATGATCGGTTGAGTAGTTTTGCGTGAAAGCGTAACAAACATCCCTATTTTCACTTTTGACAGACATTGACATTGATTGAAATTGAAAATGACATTGGTCCAATAGAATTGCTACAGCCCTCCATAGGGTCATATTTCAAGGTCTCGTTATACCTACTTAAACTGTTGATCGCAAATAATCACTATCAAGAAAGAAAAAAATGTGTTATCTATCTTTTGATAATAATTTCAGCCGGATACAGAGTTATCGAAATACCTCGGCAGTAATAAGATAACCCAAACAACTGGATAACATACAAACAAAACTTGACCAACTATATTGCTATTGTCACACAATCCCAAAACACAGTCGCCAAACAAATACGGTTCTGCAAAATGTTATTCTTAGAATCATTCGTCACGTTTTGCAAGTAGTAGAATGTTTTAGCCCTTTTATTAACACAAAGTGCAAATATTTCAAGCGGATATTTATGTATAAAACAAAAGTACCTTGGATAACAAAGATTTGGCTGGCTGGGTAGGAATCCAATACTATATGGGTAGGTCCCACTTAACTTACTCGTATTTTAGACATATCTAGGTGTAGAGACACTTTTAATCCCAAACTGAGAGTTCGGATAAAAGGATGTCTCTACTCTACAATTTATTACTCTATTTTATTTCAATTTCACTTTATTCATATTCCAACCAGTGGTATGGTAGGTATTATTACACTTGGTATTTACAATACCTTACATTACCTTTTTTTTACTTTTACATTACATAAGCTTGTAAAACTAAATATCACCTGCGCGTGAGATACCTATATCTACCTACCCTAAATAAGAAAAATAAATTGTACAAATCAAATTTACTCGTAGGTACCGTAGTATGATTTTCTATTCATAAAATGATAAGGTTTTTCTTACTAAGGACCCTGAAACTGAAAACAGCATGAGACAGTAGTCTCGGTACTAAGGTCGCCTTAGGATTAGGATAGTATCTTTATTTAGAGCCAGGAAAACTTTTGAGGATTTATGTTCTAAGTTCATGTTCTAAGCTCCCAAACTGAGAGTTCGGTAAAGTTTACATCCAACTCCAGTGTGGGATTAAAAGTGTCTCTACACCTAGATATGTCTAAAATACGAGTAAGTTAAGTGGGACCTACCCATATAGTATTGGATTCCTACCCAGCCAGCCAAATCTGTTACCCGGAGATGCCAATGGTACTGAGTGACAGAAACTGATCAACTTTTTTTTTCAATCAAATTGCGTTGCGTCTAAAATTGAACATCAACATTACACGTAGTGCATTGTCTGATTGAGGTGGTCATTTTGTATGGGAAAGTCAAAAATATTTTACATTTCTTGGTAAAATTAGTTTTTCAGTTTCGTTGACTAAGCAACCTCTATCCCTTTCTGGTATGCTCTCCCTTATACCACCCCACCACCCCGTATAATATTCTGTGATTACACATTTGACTCTACCAAGTATAAATTTTAATTTTAAAAAAAACTTCGCGACTGATTTTTCCAACTAACAGGAAAATATGCAGCACAGTCCTTACCTACTAGATCACATACAAACCGTTCTAAATATAAAGAGGTGATAAAGATATTTACTTTTCCGGCGAAACAAGATAGCGTGCTGATAAGATACCAACCACTCATAACCCAAATTAGCCAGGCTAATTGATGGTAAATAGATTTTCGACAGTAAGTTGTAGCACAGAATATATAATAGTTGGTTGTGGTGGGTTGTCCCGCGCTACTAGCGCCACCATCATGTTAAAAACTCCCAAAGACAATGCAAAGACCAGTCTGCTCCGTGATGTGGCTAGCAACTTGCGTGTCCTTGTCTGCTTGACTTTTTCCAGTTGTTTTCTTTCACCCATGAAGGGGTGATGTAGAGTACATACTTACGTAAATACAATTAGGCCTTTATGCCTAATCTGGTAGGGTAGGCAGAGCGTCAAAGACATAAAGGTCTTTCCGCCACGTCTGACAAGTTTTGAGGATTATTTCGGGTAGATCTATCTTCCTGTATAGCTGTAGTGACAGGTTGACTACCGAACAAAGTATGGTAACAGTAACAGTAACAGGTCAGTAGCAGGAACATAGGTGTAGTGTACAAGTACGTAATAAATGAAAACAATAGTATTATTTTATTACATTACACACACACAGTTCAGTTACCTGTTAGCGTATTCGCAGTTTCTTTGTTTAGTAGATAAATATGACTCAGTGATAAACCGAGTTCAAACTCAAAAGCAGACAAGTCAAGGAAACTTAAACCAAAAAAACTATTTCACACCAAAATTGGCGTCATACTTGGACAATAGCTCAAGATAGTACCTACCTTCTGCATTACTTAGGCCCGTATTTATAATTAGATCTCAAGACTGACAGCGAGTTTGAGTTCGTATCAGAAATGTCCCTTCAGTACAAAACGACCTATCAAATCCATACTTAATATTGCTCTCAATCTTGAGATCGCTTTATAAATACGAGCCTTAGCTTCAATATTATCACAACATGTAGTAAGCAATGACATCACTCGCTACCACTCTACCGTGTCCATTATCGTTCCTATGTCTACGGCATTCGGAACTAAGCGACCAATGTCATTAGAACTGCACACCTTCAAATTCTTTTAGAAAGTTAAAGGCGCAGCTGATATCAGGAGTTCACGCTTGATTGGACGCGCACGAACCTAATCCCTTGAACTTGAGCGCGCGAAACCGCGAGTAAACAAAACAGTCGCGCCGGGCAACCCGTTGACGCGCATTTGTCATTCGGAACGCACGCCGCCGGAACGCTGCCGCCGCGCGCTCCGCAATTTTCGAACGAAATCGCGAGTGTCAAACGAAAAAATAAAAGAAAAACTTAATATTCCATTTTCAAACTTTGACAGTTTTCTTTTCGGTGAGTGCTAGTGTTTTCAGCCAGTGCAAGAAGGTTGTTTATAGTGCACAATTTGTAAATTGAGTGTTTTTGATTTTTCATTCAAGTTATTGTGGGTATTCATGGATGGAGGCAACGGCGGATGACCGATAAGAGTTTTGATACAATGAGTTTATAAACAACTTTGTGAACAATGCATGATTTAAAATACATAGAAAGTATTGTAGGTACCCATTGGTTTAACTTGTCTATGCAGATTACTTACTGCTTGTAGGTGTTTGTAGGTAGTAGTAAATATCTACACCTATACCTACTAACTACGTAAACTTTTCCTTTTGATTTTTGGCAATTCTGTAATTTGTAAAATTACCCACCTAACCTAGCTACTATTACTTCTTTTTTAATTTATAAACAGTAGAAAGAAAAGTGTGTAAGTACTAGACGAAAGGTTGAGGTAAGTACGTAATAGTACTAATACTAGGATAATAATGAGAATGTTGTTATATTAAGATAGGTATTTAAATTACGGTTCCATTGTGATGTAATTAATGTCTATTCTTGATGATTGCACTTGCGAAGTCAATTTATGGATACCTCATACATATCATACTGTAAGTAAGGAGGGCTCAGTACTTTTATCTAGTACAGCTTGGCAAGAAAGAATTTGGAAAAATTGAGGGCGCCACTTTGAAAAGTTGGATTTAATTGGCAACACATGAGATTTTTTGTATGGCGAAATTTTAGTTCCATCTGTCACCGCAAAAAACTTTTTTTTGCCAAGCTGTAGGTAGCTCTACATTTTTTTTATCGTGTGGATTACGAGTCGATCAATCAACCCGATGAACCCTGGTTTCGGAGTTTTGGAACCTAATTGCATAGCTAATAGGCCTCTGACATGGTTTGTGTAACGACCACTATCAAAGACAGCTAGCTACCGGCCAACCTGCCCTCTGAAACACGGAATCTTTTATCTTCCAGACATTTATTAAGAGGCAGATTTAGTTCGCTCTTTGAAACAATAGATTCAACGGCTGTTATAAAACAATTAAATACCTAGGTACATAATTTACTGGATACGTAGTAGAAAAAAAACACACTTTTTGATTTAAATCCTACTTAACTTAGTTTCTTATTAATAAATTCCTTGTGTTCAAAGTTAAAACTTTTTAGTTTCTTGCCTGCCAGCTTGCTACTAAGCCAGCGACGGTGTTACTAAGAAGAAATCACAACCATAACATTATGATTGTTATGATTAGACGTAACGTAAGTAGGAAATTCTTCAAACAAAACGGTAATGTCTCTACAAAGTTACTGGCCAATCACCGGGCTCTTCCGACCAATAAAATTCTGAGGGAATTCCCCTAGATTTCACCTAAACATCGGACCCCTTGTCAACTTGTCATCAAAATCAGACCAATTCACCGATCTGATGGAGTCCTGTCTCAATAGTTCAATACCAACTACCAAAACACAGGATATGCTATCAATTCGTTGAGGGCACAACTGACTTATCTAAAATCTTGACTAAAATTATTGCCGCTCATTCTGTTCTCTCATGATAGAAAATGACAGGTATAAACTTATTAAACTTATATTAGCTAAGTCGTGATTTTGCAATTACGAATTGCTACCTATATCCAACCAAACCCAGCACTACCAAAACTATCGCGTACCTACCTATCTCTGCCAACAAAACTGTCAAGTCAAATTCAATCAATCTATTTGGCGGCAATATGGCGGCTGTTCGATTTTTAAACGGTGTGCGTTTGAAAACCTGCTTTCCAATAATCATAACAAATTAAGAGTACAATGGCTGAAAATTCCTTTCGTCTCGTAAAACGTAAAGACGGTCAATGAGTCATGAGCCTGACTCAGGCTTGTTTTGGGAAGAATTGTTAAACTCATTCACGGTGATGCATTGCTGGAATTCTAAAGTATAGCAGGTGACCACAGTTTAGTATAGGTAGATTGCAAATATATCAGTATTATTTTGTTTACAAATTCGAATTTTGCTATCGTCTTTATCTTGATTCAAGAAAATTCGCTCTAACTTACTAGAACAAATCTTTGCACATCTGCTCTGCACAATCTCTATCAGCCGCCAGTGGCACTTTAGTATTTTATTTTGCTTTAATCGTTGAAGCTCTGCCTACCTCATTATGGATAAAGGCGTGATTGTATGTATTCATTATTTTTATGTTAAAACATATTCGGCATTATTATCTAGGATATATAAATAAGCATAAAATTAAACTACGTGTATTACCTATTCACTTTCTTCACTTCAAATTCTAAATACCTATTGGAAATAACCATGACTATTCAACTTAAATAGGTTGTTATTTATTTACAAAACGAACCGTCTTAACTATATTAGCATATCACTGAATATTTCTGTAAATTGATTTCAGCACTAAATTAGCTGAATAAGATCTCGGCTCAGGCCATAAATAACTTGAGATTAAAGCGTAGTGATATCTTACTTGAGGCTGAATAAACCTATCTGTTTATGTCACTGCTTATATTCAAGTATAAGTAATAAATGTAATAATAGTCCTTGGAGACTAAATTTACTCAAGTTTCAAGTATATAGCCGACACTATAAAATTCTCCTTGTTTCTCAAAATCACTTATTAACCCTTACATTATAGAAAAAAGTTAAATCAAGGGGACCAAAATAATGATTGAGCACTTTTTTAAAAACTCATCAACTATTCAATAATCTATAAGTTACCAGTATCCCGGGATCGTCTATAATTACTATAGCTGTACAAAAACAGCTTAATAAGCCAATACAATGGCAGGCAGGATGTTGTATAGTAGCTGATAATTAAGTAGCTAGCTATTAATTAAGCGCCACAATTAGTAAAATGCAAACATGGACTCCACTTCACTTAATTGGTATCAAGCGAATGGCTGGACCAATTCATTTGTGAGACAAATAGACGGACAGACAAATAGTGCAGGTCGTCTTATTTGTTTTGTATACTATCGCTTTACTGGAATGGACTATGGACGAAGTCCTCTTTAGTACAGTGGGAGAATGTTGCATGTTAAGAGCTTACCTAGATGGAAGCGTAACTTTTAAATAATAAAATTAAAAGCTTATAGTGTTAAAGGCACTTTGGCCTTTGTGTTGAATGTGAGAGAAAACGAAACGTATCGGTTCGTCGTTTGTTGACCACTAAACAGTCTTCATTTCGACTCCTCAGATGCGGAAGTGTCCGCATGACAGTAAGAGCGAAGCACTTGCAAACTAAAAACTTATAAGTACTACATCTTGAAGTATCACCATAAGTTACTTTTGAAAGCAGGAAAATATTCAAATATGAAAATATAAATAATATTTAATATGCTATTATTTGCATGGGCATTGGAAGTGTTAACAAGTTTAACATGGTAGCGAATGTCAATTAACTAGATAGTGGTAAACGATAGAGAAATAGAGTTAAGGCATATAACAGTAAGGCGATATAAGGTTGTTATGTACCTATGCGTTGTGCTTTTGTTAGTTATTTATATTTAAGGCACTACTTTTCTTGACCGCATAGTCACTATCCTATGAAGAGCTTTCTCGTGGACAAACGATATTTTCCGATGAAAAAAATGGCTGCATTTACTGCTAACTTTACCTGTGGTAGTGCCGCAATCTAAGGCTTAACTAATGAGTATGTATGTGGATGATAGTGTATATCCACTAGCTAGAAGTTTCAACGGTTCATACGCACGGACTGCTAACGCGCTGCAAATCGAAATGTGGGTTATTTAGGATTCAAGTGCTCAGCTTAAGAATAAACTGGTTGGTATGCAAATAGATTACCTTTGCGTTGAAATGCAACTTAAATTTAAACTTTCATGCAAAAAAGTTACGCCTAACTGTGAAAGTAAGATTATTAGGTACATCTAAACTTTTATAAGTTCGTTTCGTTCGATCGTTTGTCCTTACTGACTGACTGACTGACTGACTGACTGACTGACTGATTCATCAACGCAGAGCCTAAACTACTAAAGCTAGAATCGTTAAACTTAGAGAGCAAGTTCCTCTTATAACGTAACCTCCCACTAAGAAAGGATTTCCGGATTTTCCCTCCCTAAACAGGTAAAAAGGGGGGTTGAAGTTTGTATGAAAGTCCGTCAATTTTGAAGGTAGGATCTTCAAATTTTGTATTTAGGCTAATGATTAAAAAATAATTTATATGTGTTTCAGCATTTTTGTATTTTTCACCCCTAAGAGGGTTAAATAGGGGATGAAAGTTTGTATGGAAATTCCGTCAATATTGATGGCAGGATCTTCCAATTTTGTTTTTGGGCTAAAGATTAAAAAATAATGAACACGTGTTTCAGCCTTTTTGTATTTTCCACCCCTAAGGGGGTTAAATAGGGGATGGAAGTTTGTATTGAAATTCCGTCAATTTTAAAGGTAGGAACAGCGCGGGAACTCAATCCTACGGGAAAACTCTTAGCTGCGGGTGAAACCGCGGGGCGGAAAGCTAGTACATACATATAATCACGCCTTTATCCCGGTCAGATATAGGTCGTTTCACCACGTCTGACGAGATTGAGGATTGTTCCAGATAGATCTGTACATCGCCATAGTGACAGGTTGTCAGCCCATCGCCTAAATTACAATACTGAAATCCTCGAATCCCTTATCTGATTTTTACAGCATGCCCGGGAGAAGATGCAGCTGGCACATTCTGTTTTTCTATAACTCCCAATCCAGCATGAAAGTTATTACTATTAAATATCGTTAAAATCATAGTAACTATCACAAAGTGGCATGACACATTTCGATTCGACATTAACAATTATAAACATTTTGGTACTTTCATGTTTTTATATTCGCATCTCACTATCATATTCACACATGTTTGGAGAAGGCATATTCAAATCAAAACAGAAATGCACTGGTATTCACAAATCAAACACTTCGTCGTCGTTTTGTAAACTCATGCGACAAATTGTTTACAATTTTGATGGAGGGAGCGAAAATGTTTACTTTTAAAATATGACAACATGATGCTAGAGATCTTTTAAGTCTATTGTAAAGTGTATTTTTTGGCATAATATAATAATAATTTAAACACAAACACTGTCGTACTTTTATGATGGAATCTATAAAAAATCTTGGATCAAGGAAAAAGGTGGAGAGTTGTAAACAAATTAAGTAAACTCATGGTAGAAGAAAATAACTACGCCTGGTATGTTCTTCCCGTGACAGCTGGTTCACGACGTGAGACCAGCTGACGTCATCAAACAGAATCGATAAAAGTATTGCCATTTTTTTAAAATAAATTACCCGAGTATATTGTATTTTTTTACTAACTTACTTCTAAAAAGGAGCGATATTATTGTATAAAGTTAAAATTAACTACTAAATACATTAATAAGACGAAAAATAAATAGTAAGCTAGATGGAGATTAGGTTTTATTTATTTACAATGTATTAAAAACTTCCTTACAGTTTAAACAATGTAATTAAATGGCAGCATTGTTCGTGACGTCAACTGGTTACATACTGGTCTGTCGTCTGGAATTATCCTACTCTTTGTAAAATAAAATATCTTGGTACTAATTTATGTCTCACGCTCGTTCACATAAAACTGCAGTGCGCTTAAAGAGCAGTGATTGTGTATGAAATGTAATTGTATTGTATGATTCATTAGTATAGTGTAGAGATTAGAGGCATTATAGTTATTTGCATAAAAAAAAAGAAATGACAGGTCCTTTTCTGGTAGCAGTATACTAATGGACAATCTTCTTGAAGAAGTTTATAAAATTTTGCCAATCTAAAATCCACTCCAAAATGCTTGAATTTAGGGTCGAATTTTCAAAGCACTCTCTATGATTTTAAGTCAAGTTAGGCCTCAATTCACGCCGTCCAGTTACTAATTCTAATTCTTAGTAGCGCTGTCACTTTCTTAACTTTGACATAAGAACAGGATAGCAAACAAATACGTGAGTTTGACATTTCTTATCTGACATAAGACTGCTTAAATTAAGTAAAATTAGTGAGCACGCTCTATGGTCATTCCTTATTTAAAGCGCCGTACGTCAAATTAAGAATGTCAAAGTCACGTGTTTGTTTGCTATCCTGTTCTTATGTCAAATTTAAGAAAGTGACAGCGCTACTAAGAATTAGAATTAGTAATAGTGCGTCCTGAATTAGCACCAATATGTTGTATATTTAGTAGGCAGCATGCTTTAGTAGTATGTATGTTTGTTTACCTTACCATGCAGTATTGTATTTGACGTATGATTGACAACACAATGGTCATTGTGATTGTACCCAACCTCCAACAATATTTTCATTGACAGTCATTCTAACGTTATTCCATTTTTTTTACTCATCTTTTGTGGCTATCCAACTTGAAACATGAAAAACTTCAAAACTTCACAGTGGTGAAGTGATTTCGGCTGAAGGACTTGTTTCCACGCCAAGACTCTTTATAAAAAAAAAAAGTATGTAATGTACTGTAATGTCTAAAAAAATTACTCCTGTCACTCTTTCTTTATTAAATAAATTACTTATTTAAAAAAATCTATTTCTCTTCGGTACGGTCTTTAACAAGTAACGTAAATAGTCCTTTGACGTATATGAGTTTTTAAGTATCACAAGTTTTCTTCCCCTACTTCCTGGGGTATCATATAACAAAGTTGGTAACATATAATAAAGTTGTATATTTTCTAAATATAAATTAAAATATGTTTGATGTTAAAGTGTCGGCAATATAGGGTTGTATAAAATGACTTTTAGGGTTAGGGTACACTGGGTCGTTATTTTAGAACAACAAAATGAAAATTGTTGAATGATTTTCGTATGTGTAAGCTCAGGTACACTAAGGGTCGTATTTATAATCAGCTCTCAAGAGTGACAGCGAATTTGAGTTTGTATCAGAAATGTCATTTTAGTACAAAACGACCTGTCAAATCCAAACTTAATATTGCTCTCAATCTTGAGATCGCTTCATAACTACGAGCCTAAGTGATGAATCCAGGGCAGAACAATGACAGTCCAACCTATGTGACTATAAACAGTCACAAACTTGGTACTTTAGTAACTGACAAAAAAAAAACAAAACAAAGTGGATCACTGAA
>JARACY010002248.1:0-45118 GCA_029255725.1 Scrobipalpa atriplicella | reverse complement strand
TCGCTGTTACAACAAGGACCAGCCAGAGACAAAAGCCGAGCGATGGGAGCGAACGTCTGTCACACAAAGGACATGTTATTGGGCCGATTAGCGAATATGGGGACTTCGAAATAAAAGCTGTCGTATAATGAATTCGCCTTCTGACAGTCCGTAGTTTGTTTTACTTGCAAGATCAAAACTTTGGATAAAATTGGGATAAAATAATTATTTAATCAAAAAAACGTTTAATAAGTAAGTGTAGATGAACAATTTAAAAATTAAAATGTACGGTGAAATTATACTACCTACACCAATGAAATCAACGTGCATTCCCATAGAAATACACAAATATGAAAAGATGGTTTTGAGATTTAAATATGTTGTTTAAAAACATAGGTACTTATTATAACTGAGTGCATAAACTAACAAACACTGTGTAAATAAGTGGAAGGTTGCAGAGAGTCCGCTTTGCATGTCATTAACACTTGCACAATTAAACTCAGCCGAGAGGAAAACGCGCGGAAGTTTAGATAAGATTAATTCCATGACTAGTTCCCGGGCGAGGCTTTCGAGCGAACTTGAGAGATAGCCGCGGAACGGCGGCTTAACGACATGCCGAATAATCGCATTCGTATGAGCGGGGCGGGCGGGGGCAGGCTGCGGGGTACGGAGATGTCGTGATACCGACACAAAGGAGCTCACAGACAGCAGAGTACTTCTAATATCCTTACATCATACTACACGCCAGACTCAAGGACTTGAGCGCCCCAGTTGTATTAATCTTCCTATTTAGATTCGCTTAAACGCTGTGTTTAAGACGTTCTGTACCGAAAGTAATCCATATTATCTGTACTGATACTATGCAATAGTAGCTCTATCTGTGTGCCTGTTTGTTTTTGTTGCTTTCACGCATAAATGGCTGAACACATTTCAATAAAATTTGGTAGAGTTATAGATCCTGGAGACAGACATACTCTTATCGCGAGAAAATACCTCAACGGGAAAACTTATTTAGTCCGGGTTAAACCGCGGGGCAGAAAGCTAGTATTTTATAAAATAAGAGAGTAAATAATGACTTTTCTCAGGTAAAATAATCTCTCAGCGAGACTGTGGAGAGGTGCAATCGAAGGCCTCATTAGTCTCGTGGAAGCTTGGTGGAATCGGGTCAAGCCATCGCAGCTACAATCCGATTAGGTAGCACCGCTCGCTGGTAAAAAGATTATGTAAGTCCTGTTTCCTGCTGCAAAAGCTAGGTTCTTCAGTTGAACACTTATTTAAATATTTATAATTTTGTTGAATAATCTGTTCAATAAATAAAATTTACTAAATCAAACAGCTGATTGTTGCCTAATTATTGTTGTACCTAACCTACTCAACACCTACAATGAAATGAAGGGGAAATAAGTTACAATAAAGATATCTCTCAGATTGAATATCAACTCTAGATTGAATATCTTTGTACAGAGAGTCAACAAAAAATATGTAGTTAAGTTTTTTTCAATCGTTGATCATTCTTTGATGTGATATGGCGTAGGTAGAAATGTTCAGTTTAGCAGATGAATTACTTATCAAGACATGTGAATTTGAAATCAGTTCCAAGGAATGCAGTAATCTCGGATTTTGGTCCAGTTAAATGCTGATGAAACAAAAGAAGTCTACACTATTCAGAGAGGGACGTGGGTCGACACAAAAGCTTATTCTGTTGGAAGAGTTTCTTTGAATTCGAAAACAAAAGAGCAGCCGCGGCAACAGTCACTGTTGTACAGTCTAGAAATCTCTGACTTTGATTTGTGACTTTTTCCCTTCCATGAAAATAAACCAAGAATGGCTACCTCGCGTGTCTTATTAGAAAGACTTGCTGGGGTAACGTTATGAAGCAATATGGAATAAAAGTTGTAACACGCTCGGCTTACTTAGATTGCGGGCAGATCTCGGCCGGATTAAACTCCCCACTACATTTTATTTTCTAACTCTATGAAACTACTAGTTCGTTGCTTCTAACACTCATTGATTTAATATTCAATATTATAATCGACATGGCAATAATTTTGGTAAATATAATTATAATTTTTTGTGGTAATTAAGCAGAAGTTGGGAGTGGTTGGATGATTTTTTACCAAGACAAAATTTATGAGGCCTCTCAAAGAAAAATCAATACAACAAAGTGGATTATAAAGCTAAATTATTACGTCATTCCATTTCAAAACATTTTAAGGAAATTAATTAAGGCAACTGTCAAATAACAAAACATTCAACGTTCAATGTTTGCAGGCAAACTTGAGTTTAAATGTTTTGGCGTTTTTTGTTTAAAGTTGATGAAGGGGAATGAAATGATACTTTCATTAATGAGTGGCGGAGTTTTTAAAAGTAGAATTGGTGTCCGTTCCAGAACAAATTGTACATTCAGAGCGCCGCTAATGAGGGGGAGACTTGCGGCGAAGGGGGGTGAGGATGGTAGCGGGGAGGGGGATCATCTCTAAGGACAAGGACAATATTTTACGTTTAATTGACGCGCAGCTGTCTCTTAATGAGACGATTTTAATTATTTACTGGAACTTAAATAATTGCTTTTTTGAAAGCCATTTCAATAACCAAGCGCGCTTAGAGCTGATTTTTTGCGAGGACTTTTCAAGGGGGGTCTAGATGTTAGTTATTTTATAATTTAATATTGTTTTTTGACATCTGATTGAAAATTAAAGAGTACCAAATACATAACTTGCTACATTTCATGCTACTTCATCAAAAAGATCTAATCAAATTAATCGTGATAGAGATTTGCAATTTTTTCATACCATTTTTTTTTTAATTTAGCGCTACATAGTTCTTTCTCACCTAAGTTTAATAAATATCTACCTATCCTCTCTGTTACCTGCAACAACGACAGTAATTTTCCTAAAAGCATTTCTGTTTCTGTTTCCCATTTATCCCCATTCAATGACTAAGTGTTTTCACCGTCTCTATATTGTTGTCGATGTTTCATTTTGACGAATATCTGTTGCTTTTTTCAAAGCTCGCAATCGCAATTAGGCTTTTGTGTATTTTTTAATCGTTTGCCGTCTACGCTACAGAAACACCTTTAAATTATATTCATAACTTTATCGCAATTAAGAAAATGTTTCATAAAAATTGTTGAAACAACTGAAGTTCCAAGGATGAGTTGAATTAATTACGTTGTAAATGAGAAAAAGCTGCGCGACGCCGCTAACTGCGAGTATCATATTTTACTCTTTCCATGCCAACTGCTTATTCCAAGTTTTGCAAAAAATAAGCCTTAATTTACTGTTAAAGAGTGCTAGCATTTTTTTTTTCTTAAATGGGCTGTTAAGCTGCACCTTTCCATACAAAAGGCGATAACGGTTCCCACCCCGTAAACATAGTCCGATTCCTATATTTTTTGCAAATGACGTCGATATACTTAAAAACTAGGTTAGTACGATTTTATTTTTTACAAATATTACATTTATATTTTAAAAAAATGTGTCCTCCGCAATATTTGTATAGGAACGAAAAAGAGGTCATGTCTTTTTAGAAGTGTAATATTGCTAAAAAATCATCATTCAATATATTTCTAAACAGTGCAAAAATATAGGAATCCGACTATGTTTACGGGGTGGGAACCGTTATCCCCTTTTGTATGGAAAGTTGCAGGTTAACACTCCTCTTAAGAAAATGGTAATTAATTTATTAAGAACAATTTAAAAAAGACCAAATACAGTTCGAAAATTATGTATGATACTTTTGCTGAGTTGTTGTACGATTGATATCATGCAAAGAGGAAGTCTGAGAAGGCTGCCAAGGCATTTGGCGCGCGACTCGCGACTAGTGGCGAGATGGGGCGTTATTTACAACCGGAATTGGAGCCCGAGAGCTCGTAACTTCTGCACTAATGCCTTGTTACTGCTCTGCCTTCGCCCATCTCTTCCGTCTCCGCACCTCAACCCACAAGACCTCCAATAAAAGTCGACGTAATTTAAAGGTATTTCCAAACTCGCTAAGACTGCCAATAGCGCTGCGAAGAAGGGACCAAATGAAAGGGATAATTTATTATTGAACCTTAGGAACTCATTATTTGTCGTCAGCAATGTCCGCCCTCGATACACATATATTATTCACTTTGCCATCTAATTCTTTCTTGTACCGTGCCCGGCCTCCCGCTTGGTATCACATAAAAAATATATATTAGGTTTTATGTTTTTTAAATTAGTAAACATTGCCATAAATATTTTTCCTAGAAAAGGTACGACGGTAAATTATAACTTTTCGCATCTACATTATGATCAACCTATTAATTTTTGATCTTGATCAAAATAGAGTTTGAATTTTGAATTTTGAATATTGTTTATTAAATTAAATAAACAATAGTTTCGCCGTAGTAACACCCCTATCTTGTTTAATGTACACAATTGAAGACGTAATATTAGTGTAACTAATAAACGCTTGAGACACACACGACCCATGAGGGCTTATATCTCGTTACATATTCAGAACGAAGCTATTCTCGTCTCGCCTGGCACATACATTGAGCCTGATTCGTAACCATCCCGACTTACCTAAATTCAACTAAAATTTTTGCCATCCCGTTCTGTTCTCTCATGATAGAAAATGACAGGTATGGACTTATATTAGTTAAGTCACGTATTTTGCAACCACGAATTGCTACCATTGTCTACGATTCGGCGTAAACAAGATTTAACTAAAATAAAGCCATACTTGTCATTTTCCGTCTTGAGCTAACATAAAGGGACGGCAATATAGACTAAGTTAAAATTCTGTCACTTCAAAAATCTATGGATAGTAGACAAAAAAACATAATTTTGAACGAGTTCTATTTGTCAGGATTATAATACTTACAACGTTCAATGACAGGTATGGTTTTATTTTAGTTAAATCTTGTTTACGCCGAATCGTGGCCATTGTTGATTCTGTTACCCGGCGGAAACTTAATGCTTGTCACCAGACCATTGTTTTATATTAGTGGCCTGGGCCCAGAGAGCAAATCACGAATACTAATCAGCCTCCGTATTTTAGAAGGTTAATACTGTAATTGCGCCGCCAGGGAGTGAGGCTAAGGGTATGTTGTGGAGACTATGAGAAATTCTGCATTTTCTTGTACTTTACCTAAAATTTTAAAGTAGACGAGACAAGTCATTATTTTTACAATAGATTCTGTAACCATAAATACCTTAAAAAGTAAGCAATTTCGGTAAAGCTTTTGTTCGTCTTCTTATATTACTTTTTCTTGAGTAGACGTAGGTATATTCTCTTTTTTATTGATACAGCTAAAAATATAGAGTTGGATTTTTCGGATGATCAAAGAATGTAAACAAATCTCTCACTCGTGCTTTCGCGAGGGATCGCTCTATAGAACTACGCGTGTTGGCAAATCTCATTACTTTACAAGGATCAAGTAAATTCAATATTTCACATTGTTTTCTTTTTTTTGTTTCGTTTATAAAATTGTGTGGATAAAATTATATTGTCTATTGTTGAAAATTAATCGTTTAATTTTCAGTTAGTTCTTTGAAACGTTTAAAGTCCTTGATTCCTAGAAAATGACACGTATATAAAGAGCTATTGCGATTTAGAATAAACAAACATCACACAGTTAAAGCTTGTTCGTATGTCCAAAACGTTTGATTCAATAAGTAGGTACACGCTATAATGATGAGTCAAAGTTCTTGGACTATTTTATATATTTATCATATTTTTTATATTATTATATTTTACTTCCATGCTGGACTGGTAAAACATAGAATGTGACATCTGCACTTCCTCCCGGGCATGCTGTAGAAACCAGCTAAGGGATCGTGCGAGGGTTCCAGTGCATTGCAATTTAGGCGATGGGCTGACAACCCGTCACTTTAGCAATAGATAATTATCTGTAATAATAACCCTCAAAACTTGTCAGACGTGGCGAAACGACCTTTGTTAAGGTTGTTTTTTTCTCAGCCTACCCCATTAGGGATAAAGACGTGATTTTATGTATGTATGTTATATTTTTATCTTCTCAAATTTCAGAATCCTTTGAATGATTCTTGTTTCAAACAGAAAACAAAACAAAGAGTGAATTCTAGGGGGATTGTGAGGACTCTATCAAAAGTAAGTTTAGTTCGACAAGAACGTCGAAAGTTGCTAAGTTATTCATCATGGTTCTTGGTCCTTGGAAATAAGGGATATATTTCGTGTATACAGTTTGCAAATAAGCTCGAAGACACATGATCTCACGCGGAACTTTTATTTTCAAAGTTTTCCGAAGTAGCTCCATTACTTACGTATTGTTAGACATTTAACCTTTCTAGTTATTTCATTCTCCTAAATGACTTTAGAAATTGGCACGCAAGTGATTTAAAATTTTGTTTTCATACTCTGTTTAGTATACATAGGTTTAATTCATGGAATACAACTATTAGATTGAGGTTTTATTTACATCGGTCGGTCCAGTAGATTTTTTTGTAAATATGATAAGTACCTAAGAAATTAAAATTTCACCGCGGGCAGGGTTTGAACCTGCGACCTTTGGATTGTCGTTCCATTGCTCTGCTAACTGAGCTACCGGGAAGGTAGTCAGAATGGCGAAATGAATGCTTACTTCTTTTAACACGTCCGTGGACGTCATTACTTCTCATATTTATGAAATAAAAATAGCACGGTGAGTGCGAAAATCCTCAACAAACGTTTTTTTGTGTTAAAATGCAACAATCATACAGATATACTTTTAGTGTAGATGTTTAGTTAGCTTCTATTGTATTGGATATTTGTAGGCATTGCACACTATACTGTGGATCCAATCAACTCCGATAAGCGGATTTTACCGGACGACGTCGGGGAGCGGGTGATGGGCCCTTTGAGATTCACTCGGTTACAGGTTCACAGATATTACAAATCCAACGTGAATACTTGTATCGACTTTTTTAATTTGAACGAAACATGTACCTAATGCTGCATGTTGTATCGGGAACATAGAAGTTGCAGATTGCATGGCATAAAGGAAGGGACGAGGCGGCGACGAGGCGGAGGCACGCTATTTTTGTATAGAAATTTACGTCTGCGAAACACAGCTTGATTTGAAGTTGCGCTGCGCGGACGTACATTTCTATACAAAATCGGCGTGCCTCCGCCTCGTCGCCGCCCCGCCTCTTCCTTTATGTCATATATAATGAAGGTTGAAAAAATATTTTTCATCAGCCTTTCGCGAGTCGAGTAACAACAATCGTACATTAGCTGGAGGAGGCAACATCAGATGTATTTTACATTAAAGCAGGTCATGTGTCATGTGTCTGAAAAACATGTTTTGTTACTTACGGCTCGGCCTACTTTGTGTGTAGGTCTGTATTATGTATATCCAAACCTCGCAAATCTAAGAGCAATTCTTTTATTTGAACATTTTGATGTCATTGTATCCGACACTTAAATATGTACAAAACAAAATTAAAAACCAACAAAACCTTATGGTGTTATGGAAAATGTTTTTGTTTTGCTAAAAATATTAATATTCTTATGTTTTCTGGAACAGAGGACTTATTAGGCATTAGGCCTGGGCCTCAAGTCTGCTAAATGAATCGTGTCAAAATGGCATGCCGATGTCGTCTCAATGGTGACATTTTGAAGATTTCGTATTCTGTTAATTTTTTTAGAGATCAATGTCTTTCCAATGGTGTCACAATGGTGTTTCAATGGTGTTTCAATGACTTGCTACAGGATGCCACTGTGATTTTTGACAGGTCAATCTAAAATTTGACGTTTATGTATGGCCACGCTTTAAATGAGCACGGCGAAAAAAGGAACTAACACCGTCATCTTGAGATTTGACAGTTCTCCTTGTACTGCAGGGCCCCCGCCCACGTTCATCTAGAACCGCGTCGTACTGAACCACCGAACCGCCACGATGTTTTTTGGTATTCTGCTCTTCGATGGCTTCATGACGGCATGTTAATTTCGTATTCTACTAAATTTTGACGTTTCGCCTCCATGCGATTTTGGCCGTACTGACGCCATTGAACAACCATACCTATTTTCATAGTGGATTCGGTTAGTGTGTATATATTTTCATATAAAATGAGGCCCTACACGTCGCTTAATTTACGAAACCACATTTTGAGGGTATTTTGCACTCTCAGCGCTATTTAACATGGGAAGTTTTGTATATGGTTTTATTTCTAAAATATGAAAAGTAACAAATTAAAAATGTAGCCTTCGGAATAACGTTCACTGTGACGTGTTAAGTAAGGATTTCAAAGATTCGCCAAGTTGGCTACCGCTTGGTAGCTCAGTTGGCAGAACGGCACTCCAACGGTCGCAGGTTCAAACCCTGCGCACGGCAAATTTCAAATTTCTTACTTTTCAAATCGACAAACGAAAATAACACTCTGCCACGTTACGTACTTGGTGGGTTTAACAGAGGTATTGAGCTCCATGATTTAGCTTAAGCTGCTATTATGCATATTAGATTATCTATTAAGGCCAGTGTTAATATATGCTAAGGGTGATTTTTTATATTATAATATTTATGTATTGCAGTTTGCCAGCATTTCGCTTATATATTAAGTACAACACACGAAAACTTTTGATTTCCTCTCTTCATTTGTACAATATGACCGAAAAAAAAACAGGTGGAAAATTCTATGTAATTTTTAACCAATTTTTATAATATAAATGTGGAAATGAAAGCACGATTAAATGAATGAAATTCGACCACTGTCTCAACCAAATAAACTTTATTGACGTACAAAAAACACAATTAATTTAAATAAATCAAGAAGAATATATTAAGTCGTGTACACTTTTCTTGAGTGTGGTGTGTGATTGATTTTTTGGGTGCAATCTGATTGAATTGAGATGCTGTTTGCCTGCACTATCTATCCGCAGCCGTAGCGCCGAAATTGTGACCCTCTGTTGTACGCGTGCAGTGTGCCAAGTGCCAGTTGTAGTAGGTGATTCTCCATAAAGTCGATGAGCGTGGTTTGTCCGACCGTGGTCTACGCTCGCTCACGGTCCTGTTATTATTTATTTATATTCTGTAAATAAAAGCAAGACATGCATAAACATCATCATGTTATTCATTGTAAGCAAAAAAGTGTTACCTGCTGATGAGCGCACGTATGTGTCACGGAATTACACGATAAATAAGACAGAATGTGTTACAGTGGATTTTATAAGTTACTTACTAATTTTAACCTCAATGCAATATTACGATCATGCATAGTAGGTACATATTTAGCTTTTATAATGTGATCATAATAATCATCTTTGATAATCATGGCAGTTGAAAAAAGTTGTTGACAGGCACCTACTTTTTTCCAAGTAGCTTTTTCTTATAGCAAAGATCTAAAGTTTTGCGCTGCAACAGCCAACGTTATTTACTTTTTTATGTAAAATACACTTATAAATATATGCCAAGTAGTTATATTGAAGAATTATGTTCTGTTTAATACAAAATCGTGTTTAATTTGGAAGTATAATGGTTGATTAGACAAGAAAATAATAAAATCGAACTTGGTATCTTTGAATAAATTCTCTTTGTACTAGTAAGTTTTTGGTAGTTTTTGTGGAAGCTTTTGACGGGCAACACCGGAATTTAGATCACACCTAGACATCTCTGAGGCATGCGCATTAGGGGCTTGGCATGTGTGAGGCGATTACGACACCATGATAGTCTGATGCGATTGATTCCAAAATTTAGCAGAATACCAAATTTCCTTTCAGTGGTAAATCACTGATAATCCAGTGCCATCGATGGAATGACAGGCCTGTCATTATGACAAATGAGCTGCCATTGCAATTTTTTCTTCATCATTTGCTTTGATCATTTGTGCGTAATTTGTGCATTGATTGCATTGAACTTAAATTAATTAATTAATTAATTTCATTTTGTTTTAAAAATGAGGCCTTTCACGTCGCCTATTTTACGGTGGCGCGTTTTAAAATTTGCTGATATTGCTGTTCGCCGCCGGCAGCTTATAAGAGTGCTACAGCGACGCCGGCTACGTGTATTAGCGAGAAAAACCTTCGACCAGTTCCAGGACCTCTCCGATAAGGAATTTATGAAGACGTATCGGCTGGACAAAATTTCCGTAAAATGGCTGGTTATGAATTTACGGGCTTTTATACCCAAGCCAAAAAGAGCTGATGGTATAAGTCTAAAATTAAAGGTTCACCTACATAACATAGTATTAAGTATCTATCTACATCTACACTATATATAAAAGAGGAAATTTAGACTCATGGGTCGATCGACTTGATACCTTGCTTGATACCCATACGACAGAAGAAGAGGAAAGACTTGTATTTTTGTGTGTGTATGTGTTGTGTATGTAGGTTTGTAACGAAGAAACTCAAAAACTACTGAATCGAGGGGAGAAAAATTTGTCATTCCCATGGGAAAGACATTTTACCAACTTTTACACACTTACTAAACCGCGGGACAAAAAGCAAGTCTAAAATAAAACTAATGTAAACATTGTGAACAACAAAAAAATTTATTTTTTAGGTTCTCATTGCCCTTTCCTTTTATGCTTCGGGTTCCTATCAAACCCTTGTGGGGCAAAGCGGGTGCCACAATGTTTCCCAGACTACGGTGTCGAGAGCTGTGAGACAGGTTACACGGGCCCTGAATCTTGTTTACGGCCACTATATTAAGTGGCCAACATCACTTGAAGAGAGGAATAAGCTTAAATCAAGGTAAAATCCCATTTTCTCAAATATAAAAAGCTATATGTTAATAAAGATAAACCCAATGATAATCATAACCTTTACAAATTACAGATTCTATTATAGATTCCACATACCAGGCGTGCTGGGCGCAATTGACGGCACTCATGTCGCTATTATAAGGCCCGAGTACCACGAGGAGAGATATTTCAATAGAAAGGGTTATCACTCTTTAAATGTTATGATCGTAAGTACATTACTTGTGTTGGTATAATGCTAATCGTGGTCGCGAGCTGACTGGAGCGGCGAGATGAAGTCCGCTGCGTGATGAGAGTATGTTGCACTACCCTCATTCACTGTCCTCGGCTTGTTTATCTGTTTCGCTCAACCGAGCATCGTTAGGGGTATTATAGGTGATGTACACAAACACAACACAAGAAATTAATTCAAAGATAACATTTTAAAACAGTTTTGAACATGATAAATAGATAAGTTGTTCTTGGTAGTGCAACAATTGAAACCATTAAAATGCAGTTTCACGTAGAGTTTTACCAAGTGGCGACAATCGCAAGTATATAAATTATATTAAATTACCTATCACTGGATTCCACGATGATGAAAATTTAAATCCGTCTTCCCGATTGAACGTTTTGTGCTTTTTTATTTCATTCGCTTCCCGAACCATTCTAGGATATTCTTATAGAGAAAAGTCCCTACCGTTTGCTCGCACGAGAGGTGAGGATGCCAGCATGACGTCATGCTGTAATCCTCACTAAAATATAGTTGTAACTTCGCATTTAAAAATGCACTAATTTTCTCGTATAGGGCACTATTTAGCACTATTTAAGGACTATTTTTTCATAAGTGAGGATTACAGCTTGAAGGACATCTATAATATAATTATATTTTTATTACAGATATCGAATCAACTTCAAGTGGCTTTAAATAATTATCAAGACCTCCGAAACCGGCGTGTAAACCCTGATTTGCAAAGAGGCAGAGCTGTTCAACAAGCTCTTGTTGCAAATCTATGGGCTGGACGTCTTAACTTACACTAAGCATAATTATTAATACAATGGTAGCTTTATATGAGATCCATAAAAAAATAAATATGGATCCGTTTACATTGGACTTACGCCGCCTTAAAAATCCATGTTTAGATTCACATTTGCCTTACGTGACGTCGCTGATGAAACCAAATCCCAGTGCATGTCTTGCGTAGGTTGCGTCATCTTGCATCAGTTGTAGTCCATGGGATGCTCAACATATCGGTAAATTTTGGGGGTACCAATTTTCCTTTATACAGTAGTTGGACATAATTATAGGGATGTAAAAAAAATTATGCCTGCCATCTCTGAGTCTCTGAGTGGCAGCTAACAAAAATGGCGGCCAATTAAAGATGGCGGATATTCGAAAAAAATGGTAAACTTTGAGTGAATATTTTTTTCTTAATACCGTAGTTAGACAGGCTTATAAGAATGTTAAAAAACCTTATTTCTCATCTCTAAGTAGTATCTGATAAAAATGGCGGCCAATCTTAGACAGAAAATGTTGATTTTCATAATATCTACTATATCAGTAACAGTATAAAGACAATATTTAAGGTATATGGTAAGACCTTAAAAATAAAAAAATAAAAACTTTAATCGGATAAACAGTTCTTGAGATATAGTAGATATTATGAAAATCAACATTTTCTGTCTAAGATTGGCCGCCATTTTTATCAGATACTACTTAGAGATGAGAAATAAGATGATTTGGAACTCTTTCCACACAATTTTTTTGCGTATTTACGTCTTTAAAACTGGAGCGCGTGACGTGTTTACATTTGCACAGAATTACTTCGACTGACGAAAATTTCGCTGTTTATGACCAAAAGCGCCTATCGTTGATGAGCGGGGCTGCCCCGCCGCGCCGCGTGCGCTCTCCACTGGTTGTATGCTCCTTGATGTAGGCGGACGTGGACGACGTGAGAACGTCGCCGTCCGTGTGAGATAGATAGACAGTGTGCGAGCGAGAAAGTATTAAAAAACCGGCCAAGTGTGAGTCAGACTCGCGTTCGAAGGGTTCCGTATAATATAAGCCGTGCGTTTAAAGAAACGATTTGAAAATGGCGTCGGCTCGCTTCGTGATTGGTCCGCCTCGCATGCGTTCTCGCTCTACCTAATAGAGAGTGAGCGAGAACGCATGCGAGCGTCGGCCATTTATAGATCGTTTCTTTATGTGCACGGGTTATACCATATAACTTTTTGATACCAGTTACTGTGAAATAATACTTGCAAATGAATGCCGCTGGGCATTGCATTTCCGTTTAGAATAACCAATATGTTTTCAATACCTTGGATATGTGCCTGTTGTGTTTTTTCACTTATCTAATGTACGAATATTGTTAATAATAATGTTAATAAAAATAGATTTTCAGTACCATGGATATGTTGTTGTTATTTACCCGTGGTGTCGGTAGTAGGTACCCACAGAAAGGTAAAATTCTCAAATCAGTGGCCATTTAAGCCAAGCATTTAAGAGATTTATGTATACGGGGTGTAAGTTCCTCCTATGATCGACAGATTGGAACTCGGTACGGTGGTCCTAACAGAGATTTATTGTACTGTATAGATAGATAGATAGATGTTGGAATATCTTACATAAATTATTTTATAATAATTAGGTAGATCAATTAACTTACCTACAAAAAGTAATGATATCCCACAAAATCACAAATGTGAAAGTGGAAGCCAAGTTCATGGTGGCGTGGTTTGCATAAAAAGTAGTGAGATCTAAAGAAGGAGCGCCAAGTCTAAGGTTTATTATAGTAATTATTGGCTCTTGAATAAAGTGAGAATCATTTTCATGTGACTTGGCCGTTATAGAGTGGCGTTGTAGGAGGCAGTTCGTATTATGCTCATCAACGGCCAAGTCCAATGAAATTATCCTAATTGAAAAGCCAATAATTACTGTAATAGTATACTTCATCTGTATACTTCATGGAATGCAATAAATATTTGAGTATTGAGTATTAATAAACCCTATGCTCGGGTCCCTTTTCAGATCTTACTACTTTTTTGTGCAAACCACACCACCATGAACTTGGCTTCTACTTTCACATTTAATGTGTTTGGTGGGATATCGGATATCATTACATTTATCCGTAAGTTTTAACTAGTATTACAAACAAGTATTTTTACTTATGTAAAATACACTTCTGATTACGTTTCAAGCATTTATATCAATAAATATGTTTTAATTTAACTCAAATCGTATTTCTTTTAGAAGTATAGCGTTTTATAAATTTTTTATAATAAATTCTCCTTGTACTTACCTACTACGTAAGTTTTTGGTAGTTTTTGTGGTAGATTATACGACACAACAGGAGACTACACCGGAAATGACGTCACTCTAGGCAAAATGAAAGGACCGTGCCGAGACGAGGCCGAGACCATGCCAACGCAATACGATTCAAGTTTGAACTTTATCAGAATACCAAATATCGTCATCATGGTCTCAGGCTGGCGCTGGACTGACAATGGTCTGTCATTTGCAAAAAAATAAGAGAATTGGGGGCCAGATGTACTTTCACCTTTTCACTCAGATTTATTAATGGCCAACAGGTCGGGAACCTACTTAACTTCTAAACATACCTTCTTACCTATTAATGCTTCATTGTATAAGTAAGTAGTATTATGATCAACATAATCTATCATCATCATCAACAGCTAATATACTCAATCTATCAATATCAAGTATAAATATTGGTACCTTAAATCCGCTGGCGACTAAAAATGTAAGTTTAGTAGTAAGTACCTACCTGTATACAAGTAGGTAATTAGATTTTCTTAAGTAATAGTAATTCTTATTAATCCACACAACTCTCAATCTGGCTATACGGGGTGTAAGGGACAGCGTACCGAAAACTGAAGGGGTTGTTCAGACAAGGAAACCCTTTATTCGCATTTTAGCAGATTTGCATTATAGAAGATTTTCATCTCCTGAAAGAATTTGCTGGTGAAAGTTGTTCAGTTACATTGACTGAGCAACCTTTATCAGGAAATCTTAAAAAAACATTATATTTCTTTCTTTCAAATTATGAATAGGATTTCAAGAACATTGCAATGTTGATTTCCCTGAGGCTGAATATGGTATAGGTAAAGAACGTTTTTTCTTTGTTAAAACAGTTCAAAAGATTTAGTTATACAATACTCGAACGAAGAGAATAGTACAGACCTTTTCGACTGTGTTTACTATTCGATTATCAGCATGTCGTGTCGTGTCTTAATTGCGTGGATTGTATCCGGGTACACCCTTCGACAGCTAGCCGCATGCAGCACGACGGACGGCGGTCACTCACCACAGCCAATGAGGAGGAAAACGCAAAGCTAATTGCAGATGGCGCCATCAGCGAGTGTTCCAAAAGAGACCAATGAGAAGACGCACAACTGATATTGACATTGACATTGACAGATTACTGACCAATCACAGGAAAAAGGAACACTCGCTGGTGGCGCCATTTAGTTCCCAGTTTTGAGAAGACGCACAACTGATATTGACATTGACATTGACAGATTACTGACCAATCACAGGAAAAAGGAACACTCGCTGGTGGCGCCATTTAGTTCCCAGTTTTTCTCCCCATTAGTTCGGCATTGTTGGACCTGCAGGCGCAGCGAGTCTACGTCGGCCAGTGGAAACGTGCCTCTACGCATCAACTGCTACTTTGATGCTAATATCCTTGCTGTAGGTTTACAGTCTGTGGTTTACCGTTGAGAGTTTCATATTAGTTATGTAATTAAAAAAATTCTTGAATGCAAGTTTTTATTCTTAATAGATATCAGAACAAGTGTGCATTAATACACAAAGGAATGAATCCCTTGCAGCTGTGTTCCCTATTTGTTCTTAATAAAACTCGCTTTCTTTTTCGCGTGTTACTTTAACACAAAACAACCACTCGACAAAGTAATCTTCTTACTCCGAAAGCCTGGATTTCTTTGTTATTTTTAATATCGACTTTTTTCTCGCTTCACTGCTGGTTTCTAATGGATTTTCAATATTTGTGTTGACAGACAAACAAGGGGCCGGGCGGGAGTGTTCCCGGCAGCCGGCGACGATTACGACACGATGCGTCTTGTCTCCATATTCTGCCTTACTGAGGACAGTTTATTTCTTTGACAGCTTCGGGGCATGCGTTTTCATTTTTATTTTAGATTGTAATAGATAGAGTCTGTGCGAAAAGAGAACAGGCATGGAATTTGAGGGCGCGCATTTGTATTTAATTAACTGTCGCTTGGTCGTGTGAGGATTATGCCCAAGTCTTTAACAGTAACCTTCTACATTAAATATTGGAGGTTTTAGGTCAAAGACCTAGGCATAAACGCCACGCAACCAACCGTGGGCTAATTAATACAAATGTGCGCCCTCCGATTCTATGCCTGTTCTCTTTTCGCACAGACTCTAAATACCATGTATACCTAGTAATATGATTATCGGTCTTATTGAGGTTATTAATGGATTTTAAAGTGCAGTTGTATTTTCTAGATTTGTCTTTTTATCACACGATTATCATATACCTATACTTATATCCCTAAGTGCTCCATTTTTTCACTTAGTTGTGAAAGATTATTAATGTTCCAAATGAGTAAAAAGTAATTAATTTCTCTTATATGAAGGCTGGGCAAAAAGAATGGCACCTACGTAATTTAATTAATCGAACGAAATATTCGTTCTAGATGGATTATACTATAGGCGTTGACCGGGACTGATTGCAGACACAACATGGGATTGCCATTATCCGACGCACTTATGCTCTTACGTATGTATTAACTTCGACAACTCAATGTGCTATATGGAATCTAGGTAATTGACAAACTATGCGCTGCCGATTCGGTTACAGAACCAACTTAACTTATTTAAGTTTAGTCCTATCACTTTCCATCTCAAGCGAACAGAAAAAGATGGCAGTACAGACGGACTTATTATAAACCTGTCACTTAGATCGAATGCACGAAACGAAACGCATTTTAGTCGGGACCCTTTCACATCACAACTTAATTTGACTTATTTTGAGCGTTATACGTCAGTTTGACACAATTATAATCAGCAGTTGTGTTGCTGTCTCTATTTTATACAAATTTTAGAAAGTGACAGGACTAAACTTAAATTAGTTAAGTTGAAGCTGTTTACGAATCGAGGCCAGTGTTGACCTAGATTCTGAAGAAATTCAAAAGTATGTTGTCAGAGTAATTGTTCCTTTAATATTTTTAACTTCTAGTAAACTATACGGCAACGACATCTTTGTAACAGACATGATTAGCTATTGTATAAGTAGGTCATCATAATTTTTCTTTCGCATTTTTTACGGTCATCAATCTTTTTATAGTTATTATAATAAGGTACTCTGCATTTTAACTTGTACCTAAATAAATAAATAGATAAAATATGAAATATTTACCTAATGGTAAAAAATCACGACATAAATTGATGAACTATTTTTTTTGTACACAAATGTAATTAGTGCCTTTAAAATAAAACTTAATTATCTCATCAGGTTTACCCGTTCACCAAAGCGTAAAACTAACTTCAGGTGGTACAACGCTCGCGGTAGTGTTATTAGGGTCACAATTAGTAAAATGCTCGCTGGAGATTGATAGCAGGCTTTTACGTGACTTGACATCATTAGCCGTATAATTTTACGGCTAATGATGTCAAGTCCCGTGAATGATGTTATGAGCTAACATACACCGAGTTTGAGATCGTATCAGAAATGTCATTTTAGTATAAAACGGCCTGTCAAATCCATACTTATATTGCTCTTAATCTTGAGATTGCTTTATAAATACTTACAAGCTTTAAATAAAATTGTGAAGGAAAAATGTTGTGTATAAATAAACGCATGCATTGCCTATTGAATTTTCATCGGGAAGACTCAAAATAGGTGTAATTATGTTCCCCATGTGTTGTGTAGCCATGCGAGACCCAGCACCAGTATCGCACCTGCTGCGTCACACACCACTGCACCACTGCACCAGTCCACTCGACCATGCACTCCATTTGTTCACTATTTTATTGCACATGAAAATAAACATTCAAAATAGTATCGTATATTTTGAAATGAGAATGACGAATATAAAATAGAGTTTAAAATTCAATAATGAAAATACTTCGTTGCGTCGGTGTCACCGAACTTTGATCAACTTTTTGACTTGATTGAAAACCAAGAGGTAAAATTAAATTGTTTCGTAACTTTACAGAAGGATTATAAAAAAGGGAACGGCCTTTAAAATAAGTCTACAGATGGCTTTTGAGAAACGTCTTTATAACTTGTTCATCAGTAAAAAAATGTCCTCGATTTTTACAGGAATTTGTGCAAAATGATATTTTGTAAGTTAAATCAGTAAGTTGTCTTCTCCTTCTTCTTCTTTTATATCCTTTTTCTCTGCAGGGAGACTCATAGAAATAACATACAATCCATGATTTTGTCATTTTGTGAGAATGCTTGTAAACGACAGCACCTATCACTTTTTTCTTAATGTCTAGGGCCCGTATTTATAATCAGCTCTCAAGAGTGACAGTTACTTTGAGTTCGTATCAGAAATGTCATTTTAGTACAAATTGGGCTGTCAAATCCATACTTAATATTGCTTTCAATCTTGAGATTGCTTTATAAATACGACCCTAGGTCTACTAGAGTCAAGTGTACATTTACCCATATCAAGCATAAAAAAAATCACTTTAAATTCTAGTGACTCACTCCACAATCAGTGCTCGAGCGCCACATTCGTGAAGTTGGTTACGCAACGCGACCAACTTCGCGTGCTTATAATAAACAGAGACACGGAAAATTATTCACTAACTTTGCCCTGCGCGCACAATTTATGGTTCGTTTACCGCAAAATTTCTCAACAATAAACAACTCGCTTGTATTTTGAGCTTTATAACTTTCCTAATGCGGTCTGCAACACCGATTAGCAATTACGAGTTGAATAGAAATTGCATAGGTACATCAAAAGTCATTTCATTACTGAACTAAAAAAAGATTCCATTTTCAAATCGTAAACAAAACTAGTAGCTAAACATTAAATAGTTAAACGATATAGAGGTACATACCTATAATAGGTATGTTGTTTGTTTTATAATTTACTATTTCCAAATATTTGATCAACATTAAGTCGTATAACCGTTTTTGATACCTTCATTACACAGCATTGTTGCTTCATGGAGTTCAAATTACACGGGATACTCTTATTTTTACAAGGTTATAACAAAAGGGCACAAAGTCCAAATTAGACCCTCTTCACGGCTTAAATTTTTGTAATCTAATTTGCAGCAGGCATTGAAAAATGTATTTCTTTGTTACAGCAAAGTGAACATTTTTGCTTCCTTCGTTGTAAACTATAAATTATTATCCTTGTGAGAATTCAGACCAAAGATTTCTCGCACAGTATTCTTCAAGTTCTAAGTGAGTTCTACAATGCACAAACTCACAAGAATACCTGTAGGTATATCTTATACGTCATGCGTTATAAAATAAAAATTTGTCATTTCTGAAAAAGACTGCATTAAAAAATTAAAACAGTACTCGTATGTAAAGTATCATCTATATCCGGCAAGCCCAAGCTATAGACATTCTTAACATAGATGATACTTTAATATAACCATTAATTAAAATACGGAAGTTAATTTCAATTGGTTGAAGTTAACCGCCAATCGAAGTAGCCCTGCTGTACCTAATACCATAAAATTGAAGTTACCACTAAGACTAGAGCAATTTCCTTAATAAAACCTTGGTCAAGTAATATGAATGCTGTGACCGCGGGGTCGTTGCGGTGGCGCTGCGGTCGCCGGCAGCCCCTCACACAAAGCCTAGCAAGATAATGGATATTGCTTTTCTCTAAGCACCCTACTTTGGAACCTCTCATAATCCGCTTACAGCTAGAAACATGCATATTATACAACAGTGTATTGAAATTTAAGTTTTAGTATAACCATCATCATGTCTCATCGTGAATCATGATCAATAATGATCATGTTGTATAAGGTTTACTGCATAGGATCCTTTATATATATGACTATTTTTTGCAACCAATCTTCGGCCGTGCCGTGTTGGGGTTAAGCGGGTACAGTTCGGACAATCGTTTAATATGTTCAGTTAAAGTATCCGACCAGACTTTAGTATCATACTAGAGTCTGGTCGGGTACTTTAACTCCTTTAAAAATACTTCACTCTCAACAAAATTGCTTGAAAATTGTTATTATTCCTTACGAATGAGAGAAAAGTACCATTACATACCTACCAGTCTCGACTGAAATAACTATGTTTCGCTCGTTTGCTTTGGAAAGTTGTTGGAAAGCCTCGATAACCTCTCCTTCCACTTTTTACTCGATCATGCCTCTGCAGTAGTGTACTATTTTTTGTTAAATATAATATTACCTGATTTATATTTATCTCTTGTTCATACGTATTTATTTGCCATGTAGGTTTTATTATATGTTTCACATATTTTCTCTGCATTGCAATTTTAAGCTCTTTCATGGAATTAATGTTATACAATATTATTACCTAAATAATATTATTATACAAATATTATGCAAAACCAACAATAATTTGTTTGATATACACTTTAATGTCGATACTCGCTTGGAGCGATAATATTATGGTATTCGACAAACAAACATTATGTGAATATTTTACGTATTAATAAACAATTCTCATTAATGAAATAGAGAAAGATAAATAAAAAAAGGCTATTTTTACAATGGAAAAATATTTTATCCTAGAGGTAGTACACAAAACAAACATTGAAAATCTGGTCAAGAAAATGGTATTTTAACTTCGAGGACTCAGGAACATTATGTATCTATTGATTCCAGTTAACTAGCTAAGTATATAAGTAATAAAATGTTTGGAAAAAAAAACAAACAAACACGATCACACTCATAGCCCCCACTAGGATTCCCTGGATACACAGAAACAACCACAAAGAACACCCAGACCCAGAAACAGACATGAAATTCATCATTTAAATGTCTACCCGGCCGGGAATCGAACCCGGGACCCTCTGCGTAGCAGGCAGATACACTGCCAACTAGGCAATGCGGGTCGTCAAAGTCCTTATCCTGTGCTATATTAGTCTCTCTATTTTCTCTTTGTTAGCGAGATTAGTGGAATGAACGAGGGTGTGGCTGATAGGTGGTGCTTACAAGTCGCGATAAGCAGGAGAGGACGCCCTCTTCTACGCTCTTTGCTCGTAGAACAATAGTCAAGATTTACTTATCAACAATCTCTCTGTTCCTTTAATTACTTACACAAACTGTTTTTCCATTCATCGACAACTTTAGCGATTGTTAATTAAACTTGGTGTTCGGAGTTCTTTAGTTTTCTTCACTTGCCCTATCTATAAGATACTTTTCATAAATACTTAATAGCAAAACAATTATACCTATAATTTTCAAGCCGCCAATGCTAAGAATTAGCCTCTAACATTGCAATTTTACCAACGGCTTAACGTGCCATCCGAAGCACGGAAACGCTCGAGATGTAATACCACTACCGGTCACCCATCCATGGCCTGGATGGTTGCTTAACATTCGTTATCGAAATGAATACCATTTGAGCAACGAGCGCTTGAATAATCAGAAACAAAGGCACCTAAAAGGTACAAGTAGGGTCGTTATCGCTGTCCTCCCGGGAAATGAGCCGGAGCCAGATTCCACTCTACTGGATAATTTTTCCTTTTGCTCACCAACTCTTCTAAATAAAGTATTTTACGTTCATTTCAAAGAAATTTAAATAAAGACACAATTATCAGTTTCGTGAAATAGTTGAAAGGATTGACTGGTGTTTTCCATACTAAGGCTCGTATTTATAAAGCGATCTCAAGAGTGTGAGGAATATTAAGTATGGATTTGACAGGTCGTTTTGTACTGAAGTGACATTTCTGATACGAACTCAAACTTCCTGTCACTCTTGAGAGCTGATTATAAATACGGGCCTTAGAAAGACTTAAATGTACTTATCCACAAGTAGTTTCGAGTAGTTTCATATTTCAAAACCATGTGTTATTCAAAATCAGTAAAGTCCCACAAGCTTCGCGTAGTTTTGGCAACAGTTCGGCGCTCATTTGCATCGGGCCGCCTGCCTAAGACCCGCTATGAATGTTTGCCCGCCCGCCGCTGAGACCCGCTATGAATGCTACCCACTACAGCTAGTTCTAATTATACGGGAACATGCACTCGAATACTCTCCGAACTTGCTCCCCGAAGGATGCGCAGGACTTTGTTTTACTTTGCATTTGTGCTAAGTTTGCGTATCCACAATGTTGAGAGCAGATAACCTTATATCAAACATTGCAAGTTATATTGGACGGGAACTATTAGGTATGTGTATTAAGTTTATGTAAATATTATCTACTATGAATACATGAAGTATTTATGGGACAAGGACGGCATTAACGTACGAAATGTAATCACTAGATTAAAAAAAAATACCCCGGACGTTAACACCCAAAAATATGTTTGTTAGAGTTGTTTAAAATGAATTCATAAAATACAAATATTTCAAAATTGATTAATTGATCGGGAAGGAGTCTAATCGAAAATTTATGGAAAAGATGGTCGTCAACTGTTTGATAACATATTCCAGAATTGGCTACTTTCCAACTAGTCAAATCAGCAACTTTTTATGAAATGTCAAAAACGCTTTTTTGTATGAAAATAGTAAATTATGACGTCACATTTTAGTAAATATTGACTAATCAAATCAATAACTTATATACTTTTAATTCGATTGTTAAAATCGAAATGTGCATTTTTTTTTAAATGATGAATGAAATCCATAATATTTTTAGCCGTCAGTTTTAAGTATAAACGTTTTGAATTTTTTAAGCTACCCAGTCAAGTACCCAATTTGACAGACATCGATCTTGTCTTCCTATTTCACGGGATCGTCAGCTGTCAGAGTTTTCAAGCCGCCAATGCTAAGCAATGGCCTCTGACGTGGCTTAACGACTAATATCTACGGTATTAACCGGGACCAACGGCTTAACGTGCCTTCCGAAGCATGGAAACGCTCGAGTTGTTATAACACTACCGGCGGAGCGCTAACCATTTGACCAACGAGCGCTGTCACAATTTGACAGACATCGATAAAACAAAAAAAGACAATGACGTAATCGCAAAATAACTTCATAACACGTGCGAACATCCCACTCGGAGGTGTTTGTAAATAAGTTAAAGGTTCTTTGTTCGCGGTAAATAAATCACAAACTTCTGTGCGCTTATCTCGTCTTCAGTAACACAAATATTGACATAGTTAATAAGAAACGAACACGTCCGTCTCTACCTGCACTGAATCACTTAATACTTAAAGAATCTTTACTCGTGTGCTTTATACTTTCATCAAACTGTACATTGCTGTATGGCGTTTAAAATTATAACGCATACGTGAAACTAAAACTGCAATGGTTGTCTCGGAACTATTACAGCGCTCGAGTGTAGATGAGGCCCAAAGTTCTAGCCAGCAGCGCTTCTTTAGTTTATACTTACCGGTTTGCCTATAAATATAATACCTATCTGAAAAAGGAAATTCCATTAACGCTGACTGAAATAAAATTTGAGCTCCGGTCTCTGAATATCCGTCCATTTTAATCATAACTTAGGTTATATTAATTCTTCAAAGCTATTTTACTAAACTTAGTTTTTCCCCTGAGATGCAGAGCTTATTTTATTCTTTAGAACAAGATTATTTTATAAATAAGGATGTTTGAGGCCCCAAGACGAGGACACTAAAAATGTGTCTCGGTTTTCATGTAACGATTTTAGATTTATCAAGTACTAGAGAAGGGTCTATGAGAGAAGGCATCCTTCAACTTGAAGAGCGTTCGTTTACTAGATTAGATGTGTCTGATGGGGTGAAAAAAATAAGATACCCAGTGATTTTTATGCTAAAGTAACTCAAGGGGTAGGCCAAGCCGTTTCCGTTTTCGGCAAGTCCTCCAAAACTATAGGAGCATTTTATTTTTGTAGTGGTGGTAGGTTATCAGCGCGTACGGAAACACAAACAGATAGTAATATATATGTCAGCGTAAAATTGTAACAACTGTTAGTTTACAAACTTACTCGTCAGTTTATAAACTATCGGTAGGTTAGGTTAGATTATAAATTTCCTAAGATAGATTATAATCCAACGGTTTATGCAATATTACGGTAACATATACATTATGTGAAGTACTAAATACATGATATTTAGTACTTACTTCAACTTCTAGTTTAACGTGGAAGCATCTACTAGTCAAGCACGCTTCATACCCCAGCAAGCGTCGAATGAAAAACGGCTCTCCCCTTTATTTCTGTAAAATACCAATTTCACAGTGCACTGGTTCCTCGCTCGAGCCTCGTAAATTTGAAGCACACTATCCTTAAAATAAAATCTGGCAGTTTATCATTTCCTTATCGGAAAATACACGCTGATCTAAGTACCAATTTTCAATAGAAACAATTGGATATCTTCCAACTCCACTTAGGCCCGTATTTATAATCAGCTCTCAAGAGTGACAGCGAGTTGGAGTTCGTATCAGAAATGTCATTCCAGTACAAAATTACTTGTCAAATCCGCACTCAATATTGCTCTCAATCTTGAGATCGCTTTATAAATACGAGCCTTACAGTATTATTAGCAATTATCTGGGATAAGAAAAAAATACGTATTAACGAAGTTTTCACGGTTCGGTTAGAATAATGCAGGTTAAATGTTAAATCATCTAAAAGACCGACAAGTAACAGTATATTCCGTACTTTGGAGAGCACGTTGAGTCGTACAATCTCTCGGTAGCTTAGTAGGTAGTTCATGAATCATGTGGTTAAAAACTCCATGGGCTTTTCAATATGACATTTGTAGAAGAAAAAGAAGATATTTTCTTTATTTCTGATAGAGGGCTTAGCAGATCATGATCTGTCAGTGTCAAAAATTAAATATTTTTCGCATAACATTTTAGTATGAAGCTTGTCTCAAATTTTGACAGATCATACAACTAAAGCCATCTGTCGGAGCTTTTGGAATCATTTATTGTCACATTTAAAAGACCATATAGACAACGCGCGCACGTTAAAAATATAAGAATTGACACCGTAAAGCTTCAACCAAGGAGGTATTTCTCTTTTCACATTGTTGCATTTCAAAGTAATAGCAGATTCTCTAACATTTTAAATAAGAAATGAGTTGTTTGAGGATAAGAAAAAACGCCAACAAGACATGACACGCCGCACCGCAGCCTCCCGTGATCACCACCATGAATTATTGTACTTCGGGGGCTGAATATTAAACCACGAGGGAAGTAGGGTGTGTAGGTACATCGTATTGACAACGATCCACGGCTGGCGATTCCCTCAGGGAATTTTAATAAGAAATACTTATGTAAAAAAGTATCTAAATATCAATAAAGATGTGATAATGGAACTTTGAATTGAAACTGGGGTTTTGTAATGCTCGTTTTCTTTTTTAATTTATTGTTTGATCTCCAGTGAGTTTTATTGAGGAGAATTAATACAACAAATAAATACGTAAGCCTTCAGGGCGAGGAAGTATTAACATCGTTAAAACAAATAGTATCCAAAAAAAATAAAAAAAATTTACTTCTCATACTAAATGCGCTATCAGCTGATGCATTTTGTATGGAAGGTCAAATTATTTTTTTTCGTTTTTCGACCTATGTTCGTTAGGGAAAGTTGTTCAGTTTCATGGGCATCACTACTTTCTCGATGCATATACCCTTTCTATTACACGTTGTATAAAGTGATATTAAACATTATAGATATTATGCTTCCATTATGAACTGGTACGAATTACGCAAATGCTTATTACTATGTATAGATAATTTACTGAATAATTATCATAATCAAATAAACTTAACACACGTTTTAATTCAACACATAATTATCATTTTATATGCTCTATACGGGCGGATTTCTCAAAATAATAACAAATAAAAACATGATCTTTGTCTAGTAGAGTGGTGGGTGGTTAGTCTTCCGTGAAATCCATTAGTCTTCCGAGAAAATGACAAACATTTTTGGCTTCCCCATACATATTTCGAACGGCAGTAAAATATAGGTGCAAACTAAAATATAGGTCATCATCCTAGCCTTATCCCGTATCTCACGGGGTCGGCTACCTAATCCAGGTGATTGAACGAGAGTACTGGTTTTTACACAGAACTACTGCCATCTGACCTCCGCAACCTAGAAAGGGACCCAATCCTAGATTTTCAAGTCGCCATCACTGCTTAGCACTGGCCTCTGACATGGCTTAATCTACGGTATTAAACGATATTAACCTGGACCAACGGCTTAACGTACTTTCCGAAGCAAATTTTTAACCACTCTGTACAGACTCGTACGATGACGATGAGCTAACGAATAGGTACAAGTACATACATACCTAAATAATGAAATAATAATACAATTTCTATTCTGGACTGGTAGAATAAATAAATTAATGAGTAGGTCAAACTAGTATAAACTTATAAATAGTACTAACTTATATGTAAGTAAGTTTATAAAATTATGTAGACCTGTAAAGACGTGTGAACATATTTTCAAGCAGAACATTTATTCAGTTAATCCCGAGAAAAGATAAAACAGGCAAGTTTATAATATAATTTACATTCCGTTAGGTTTTAATTATCAATTTTGAACTAGTCGTACATCTGTTAGGCTCATATTTATGAATCGATCTCAAGATTGAGAGCAATATTAAGTATGGATTTGACAGGTCGTTTTGTACTGAAATAACATTTCTAATACGAACTTAAACTCGCTGTCACTCTTGAGTGCTGATTATCAATACGGGCCTTAGTGGTTTAGCATTCGACCCTTGTAACTAGGTGTAAAAATATAGGTATATTGCTATCGATCCGTGGAGAGAATGATTTAACTAAATCTTAACCAAAATTATTGCCGTCCAAAGAGCTGGCTGTTCTCTCAGGGTAGACAGTGACAGGTGACCATTTTAGTCAAGATTTAGTGATTTTGTGACTCGCTTACATTGGTAACTTAGCGTTACTTTTATATCAAAATCGTGCTCTGTCCCCCACATTGTTTACAAGAGGTATAACTATATTTACCGGAGCATTGGGGAATTTAACCTGGTCTTCTTCTTCGTCGGTACGCTCTTGACAGAGCGGTCGTGGTCGTCAATCCGGGTTGGTGGCACGCTTTACAATCCGTCGCCATTCCTCACGGATGGCTGCTTTTCGGGTGCATTCAGTCACGGAACCTTCTTGGGATCATCTCATTGGTGATCCTCCTCGAGGGTGCGTACCTTCGACTTTCCCCTGAACCACGAGTCGCTCGATAGATAAACCTGCTCAGCCACATGAAAAAAGGCATTCCCTAAATCATGTTAAAACGGACCAACATTTTTCAGATACGATGCCGCCTCGCAAGGTAGATGAGCCCTTGACACCTGAAGCGGCCTATAAACAAATTCCTGAAAAAACTAAAGATGCTGCAATAGAAATTAGAAAATACCGATATGTGTGGTCAAATATCATTTCTTTTTCAATGCTACACGCAGGGGCAGTTTATGGTATATACCTCATTATGACGAGACAGATTATGTGGTCCACCAATGTGTTTTGTGAGTTTTGAGTTTTGCGATCTTTATTATTTATTTATCTATACTTAAAAATATTTACCACTAACCGCAAAAACAAGTTGTCTTGCTTTAAAGGAATGTTCCTTAATATATTTTATATTTTTTTAGTAGGAGTCTAATAGGAGTTTAATATACCAGCTGTATTTTAAGTGTTTATTGCTCATCATCTTCCTAGCCTTATTCCCGTATTTGACGGGGTTGGCTACCTAATCTAGGGGATTGAACACATACGAATATTTTATTAGAAAAAACGGGATTTAAAAATGAGTAGGTATAGGATAAAAGTTTTTTTTTTTTCAGGGTATCTATTAGGAAATGTGACGTTCATACTTGGTATCACTGGAGGGGCTCACAGGCTGTGGGCGCATAAGACTTATAAGGCTCGGTGGCTCTTACGCCTTATTCTGATGTTAGCTAACACTGCCACTTTGCAGGTGAGTATAATATATTCCCCCCCACCGATTTTCAGTAATGGCGGCCAATCTCCAACTGCGCAGGACTAGTTTTTATATAGTGACCAAGTGTTCGCGCTACACATAAGTGCACTCTCTTTTCCTTCAATCTCTTATTCTTATGGGACAGATACACTGACACGACCAGAGAGAAATCAAAGTAGCCTCTGCTATCTGGGAAAGGACATGGCTACTTTTTACCACGGGAAAATGTCTCATTCCCAAGAGAAAGAAAATTCTTTTTTTAGGCAGTATCATTTTAACATTCTTGGCAAAGACGTAGGGTATTTTCCACGGCGGGAAAATATCTCATTCCCATGGAGAAAACATAATAATTTTTAACCGCAGGTGGAACCGCGGGGCAGAAAGCTAGTCTTCTATACTAATAATAGGTATTAATATACTAATACTAAATAAAGAGGAAAGATTTATATTTTTGTTAGTATGTTTGTAACGAATAAACTCAAAAACTACTGGACCGATTTCAAAAATTCTTTCACCATTAGAAAGCTACGTTTACCTTGAGTAACATAAGCTTTTTACCGCGGAGAAATACATCATTCCCACGGGAAAACTTACTTAGCAGCGGCTGACACCGCTGACAGGAAGCTAGTTTGAAATAAAGTAATAACATATAAAAGGTGTGAACTCAAATCAACACTGAACGACTTTTACTATAAACATCATGGCAAACTGACCTTGTTTAAAAGTTATTTGTTATTCTGTTTACTAGGGACATGTATTAGCTTGGGCCCGCGACCACCGCATGCACCACCGGTACTCGGAGACGGACGCTGATCCCCACAACTCAAAACGAGGGTTCTTCTTCTCGCACATCGGCTGGCTTTTGGTGCGGAAACACCCTGAAATCAGGGCTAAAGGGCACACTGTTGACATGAGTGACTTACTTGCAGACCCCATGTTGCAGTTTCAGAAAAAGTAAGTAAATCACACTTCTAAGATATCCCTCACCCCTGTGCGCAAAATGTGCCGAAATGGTTCCAGGTTCTGGTAGTACGGCCGTGTTCTTGATTAGTCGGGCGCACCAGCTGTGTCAGAAATCCAACATACAGCTTTCCTCAAATAAACTATCCATCCATACGTAAACTTCTCTATAGGAGCTTAGCTAGGGGCAGAGCAGTTCCTCTCATGGGAATTGATTGAACCCACGATTTCCGGATCAGGAGCTTAAGAATCAAACCATTAGACCACGGAGACAATTTAACTTAATGTAAACTTTATTGTTTCAGGTACTATTATCCCCTATTATTCATCACAAATGCGGTGTGTGTCTACATCCCCACTCTATGGGGTGAGAGTGCATGGAATGCTCTCATCGTTTGCGTTTTACTTCGAATTACGATCATGCATCAAGTCACAATGTTAGTAAACTCTGCCGCCCATATGTGGGGAAATAAACCTTATGATAAGAACATAGCGCCTGTTCAAAATAAAATAGTTTCTTGGTTCGCATTGGGCGAAGGATTCCATAACTACCACCACTCCTTCCCCTGGGACTATAAGGCAGCTGAATTGGGGATTTACTGGCTCAATCCCACGACGTTGTTCATAGAAGTGATGGCGAAGGTTGGGCTGGCTTATGATTTGAAGACTGTGAATCCAGAAATTATTCGAAACCGCATCAAGAGGACTGGCGATGGATCGCATGAAACATAGATTTGACTTAGAAATAAACTAAAATTATTGTTGTGATAAAAATATATTATATAGAGATTTAAAAATTAAAGAATGGACCTATTGTATATTAATCCAATAGCCATTAGGCTTAACTGAATAAGGATGGTTTCAGTGTATAGATTAGGTAATTAAAATTTCTCTTTCTGCTATATTTCAAATTCTGCTAGCGGTGTGTTATTGTATGCAAGTCCGTTTTCTTGATTAGGTGGTTCGATGAGCTCCCCAGCACCCTCCCAAGAAATAAATTTATTGCGTCTAAAATATAAAAATATAACTGAATATTTTACGTTTTGCGAAAATCTGAAGTAATTCTTCACTCGAGCCCTAAATTATACGTTTTTGATCTGAAATTCCTTTCTTTTAGAAATTTTACCCGAATTAGGTCCAAGAAGCAATGTTTTTCCCCGCAATTATTTAATTTCGCTCATTCCACACTTCACCATCAGGGGAGAGCGTGTCACCTCGATGCGACAGTGAAAAAGAGCCCGCGCGTCATTTGTCTACGTCACGCGTCACGCCACGCGTCACCCACTCAACGCGCTGCAAAACATTGTTTCATAAAGACATCCTCTTGTTCTTGTTACACCGTGATGAGCCTCTTCTAAGCCACACATTACATGTCAAATTCCTTATCGCTGTTATGATTTGCAGTTTTGTGATAACAATAAGATAAGGGCGAATTTGGCTTCAGGGCCCCATCGTCTCAAAATTCTGTTATGAAATATTGTAAATTATGTACGAATTTTTGAGGAGACAGTGAACAAATCTTGTCAAATTATTTGAAAGTCTATTTTAAAACTGTTATTTAGAAACGGATCTGGGTTAATATTTCTTTTAATTTTTATCTTTTCGAATTTATGAAACAGTTAGTTTAGATGGCATTCCGATTGAGTCCAGTATTTGAAGTTTATTGTAAAATTATGCAAATTGTGAGAGAAGATAAAATATCTTTGACATACCAATATTAATTTATATCACCAATTCATTTAAAGACCCTAAAATAATGGCGATAACTGTGCCAACATTCATTAAGCAACCGAAAAGGCGAACTCTCCATTGAATATTTGAGCGCGCGGCTGATCAGTATTCCAGTCGGAAGCTGTTAGTTCGGTTAGGGGCTCGCTACGGGCTCCCAAGCGATTCCATAAACTGCTTACCTATTTAAATATGTTATTAAAGATCACGTATAATTGGTTCCATGCGTAAATATATGTTTAAAAATAACACACTTAAAAAACGTATTGAAATCCTACGTAAGTACTACGTAGTAAAACACTAGTATCCAATATATTTTGTAAGATTTAATAGCGTAGGTATATCAAAGTCAACACGGCCTACTACGAGCCAATGTAAAGTCTCGAATTCAATTCCTATTAGAGTGCTTATTAGTCAAAATATATCTAGATATACCTTAAAACACATCTTATTTTATTATGCAACAAAACCTCAAAAGACTTTTAAAACTTCATGAAAACACTTTTTATTTTTTCGCTCATCTCTTCAGGTGAAATGCAGCCAGCCACAACTAATATATTTCAAGAGATAGCCCGCAAGACCCACAGCGCGGCCACAATCTATCTTAATAGTGCCCTCTCTCCACCACTTGGCTAATCAGGCCCGCCCGGGCGCTAATAAAACTGTTGCGGTTTAACTTGTCAAATAAACAGGGTTTTCTTTGTGAAGCCAGACATTAGCTCGCTAGCGCCTTTTTGTGCTTTTAAGGTGCCACGGTTATAATTCGGTGCCGTGTGTGAGTTAATGGCACTCGTAAACAATTATGTAAATTATGGCTATCTTAATAGTGCCATCTCTCCACCACTCGGCTAATAAGGCCAGCCAAGCGTTAATAAATCTTGCGGTTTAACTTGTCAAATAAACAGTTTTTTTCGTGAAGCCGGACCGGTGTTTACAAAGGACTAGCATGTTTTCGCCTTTTTGGTTTATTTTACGTAGATTATTTAGTTCCGTATTCATAATTAATTTCTTCCAAAATAAACGAACAAAACATACGTCGTTTCTAGACATACTTACATCACCATTCTGTCCATATACATAGTTTTTGCTCTGTGTATGTCTCCTAATTGCAACTCCAATCATGCCCCACTCTATGTGCGAACTTTCGCGCTGTGACGTGACTTCAGTGTGCTTTATTTGCTAATTAGTAAAGTTTTCCTTTCCAGCGCCGCCAACGTACGTAGCGGGGCTAGTGATGTTCGTCCAGCGATTATATCAAGTTTTTTTTAATGAGTGGATTTTCGAGTCAAACAACGACCCGATAAACTCTGGTGTTCTTTTCAAAACGCCTAGTAACACAGCTATAGGCCTCTGACATGGTTAATCAATGTCATGTGTTTATTTGCTACCTGTTCTTATGTCAAAGTTTAGAAAGTGTCAGCGCTAGCTAAGAATTAGAATTTAGAATGATGTCGCGAGAATCGACAGCAACGTGTGAGAAAACTAAATCATATAAAGACGACACTACAAACATCACTAGCCAACTCTGATGAGCCAACTGCCTCTATCTGCTCTTAATAATAACTGTCATTGTTAGAGAATGTTCAGTTTAATAATTTGTATTATTATCCCTAGTTTGTTATAACTGGGTAGTATCGACGAATATAAAAGAATCCTAGAACAACATTGTGATAGAATCAACAACCTTTCGACTTCTAAGCTTCTACCAATTTCGTTTCGGTAGTAACAATAATTTCAATTACTTTTAATCTGGAGCATTCATAACTTCGTTGTATCTTAAATTACTCGCAGATAACAATGTTCCGCTACCCACATGTGCTGGTAAATCTTATAAACAAAAGGGTCGCTCTTCTCGAGTAGGCAATTTAATATCTGATCAAGGCAAATGTAATGTAATATCTTCGTAAACATGAAGGAACAATAGACGGTAAATTAGTTTCTTGGAGGACAGAAAACTCGATTGCCAAAAAGGATTGCAGCCTCATCTCAGATAAAGGAATTTATTTATTTTCCTAAAACTCGGCTCGTTTTGTACGATACCATCTCTTTGTTCGGTACAAACGGGAACAGAATCGTTCGGTTCAGAGAAGAGACTTAAAAGACTTTCCATCTAGATCGAGCTTGTAGCCCTTTAAGGCAGCAACACACCTGCGTAACATTCTTCGGTAGCGGAACCTTCAGCGGCCGAACCTTCGGTCGTATACGACATACCAATCCGCCGACCGAACAGTAGTTTTTACGCGGATTTTTTTTCGGCGCGCTGAATGACGATCAATAATATAGCGCTATATAAGGAGATATGGTAATAAAGGGTGTTAGTGGTAACCATAACAGGGTGTTAAGGGTAATGTGTACTCGACCTAAGGTTCGGTTCGACCGAACATTCCGCATGTGCTTTGTAGGCAATGCAAAACGCATTGTCAGCGTGTTGAACGGAACCTTCGGCGCCGAACGTTACGCAGGTGTGTTGCTGCCCTTAGAGGTTGTGTTTTAAGTTTCCAATCTAGTTTGGTGAAAGCCGACGTGCAAAGTTTTATAGAATGCGTGTTACTGAAAACAGACTTAGTTGTGTATCGTGGAGCACACAGGTTATGAAACATCGACGTAGAATCACAGATTGCAACAAGGAGTAATAAATGAATCCGATAAGCAGCATTCTGACAGAGGAGTGGGCTCTACTAAGTGATGGATGTTGTGTAGCAGGTTGTACCTATGAGGCAACTGTGCTCAGAACAGCTCGCTCACTGTGCCCGATATGAGGCAACTAATCACAAGTTTCTAACTTCATTACTCGCTTCGCTGGAGATCTAAGGTAACCATAAAATTATTATCAAATCCGTGCTCTGTTGTCAATCATACCTCCTCTAAGTACATATGTATGTATTTATACATAATGTTCCTTGGGGATTAAACCCATGACATTCAGTAGGTATACGGGTCCCCACCGAGGGGCACGAGTGTATCCTGAATAGGGCCTTAGTCAACCACGTGGGTCCAGTACGGATTGGTTGACTTCACGCACAACCTTTGAATTTCTTCGTAGGTATGTGCAGTTTTCCTCACGATGTTTTCCTTCACCGTAAGAGTGCCAAATAAACGTACATTATGAAATTCGAAAACCGAAAACTGGTAAGTGGTGGGATTCGAACCACAAACCCCTGCACAGGAGGCAGCAGCCCTAACCACTACACCGCCGGGCTTAATATTTATTTTTATTTTTGAACTACGTTTTTAGGGAGGAAAATGCCAAAGAACATACCCTTAAAAATATTTTCATTATCTTAAGTGACTCCCTGTTTAGAGTCATTAAACTCAACTAATTACTTATACCAGCTTCAAAGAGGACTCTATACAAGTATGCAAAAGCTGCACTTGTTAAACAACAACTGACTTAGGAGCAGTTTGCATTCAAAGTGCCCAAGTTGAACCGATTTAAAGAAACTTGTTTCTAAAGTGCACTGTCTATAAGGTTAAGTTTGTCCAATAACACGACTTGTAGTTCACTATAGTATGAGATTGTAGATAGAGCAATATTAGAACTAATATTTTATTAAGTTACAAATACCATACTCAGGAAAATGACATATACAAATACATGATATAAAAACGAGCTTTTTGTGTACAATAAATGGTTAAATGAATAAGCGTTAAGAACCTGGGTACTCAACGCATTGAGCTGGATAAAAATCTTCCTAAATGAGGTAGAAACACAACAAACAAACACAGTAAACCTATTTATTGATGATCACCAGTGAATAAAAACTCTGAATTCTAAGGCCCGTATTTATAATCAGCTCTAAAGAGTGACAGCGAGTTTGAGTTCGTATCAGAAATGTCATTCCAATACAAAATTACCTGTCAAATTAGCACTCAATATTGCTCTCAATCTTGAGATCGCTTTATAAATACGAGCCTAAGTACGTAAGTATCTATAAGTACAATTTTATGTTCTGAATTTTTTGTAACAATAGATCGCGATAGAACAGCGATCTCAGCGGATACTACAGGCGCGTCCACCTCCGCAAGATTTATCATCGTACCACCATCCATAAATAAACGCTAAACCGAAATATCTACTGCTGTGATAAATTCTAACATTTTCAACACATTCTGAACACAGTGGGGTTTATTCTGCATTCGTTTCGTGTTACAGATATGAATCGAAGAGACAAACGCTGAATCATCACGCGTATTTCTCGAGGGTGGAAAAGAGACGGGAATTTGATTTTTGTGTTAACATTCGCTTTTTACGTCATGAAAACACATCGTTCACAGGTATAGATTCCTATACCTGTATACCTACAAGGTATACCTGTTGTCTTTGTTCCATCACAGAATATATAATAATCAAAATTATGTAATAAAATTTGAAAAGACTTTTGATCCTAAATTTTTCTCAATCATGTAACGAGGTTTTCTGTGTAGTGTAAATAACAAAATGATCTATTATATTACTAAACGATAAACAAGTGTTTTTTATAATGAAAACTGAACGGCTTACCAACTTGTTTTTGTAAAACAAAACTTGTTCAACGAAAACAAGTAAGCCGTTTTCGTTTTGAACAAAATTATAAAAACAATTATATTGTTTTCTATACTGTTTGCACAACCTACTATTAGGTACTCGTTTCAACGATTTTACGGATTTATGTTTGTTTAGGTCCGTAAACTTTTATTATTAGAATCTTTGTTTTTAGTACAAATCAGTTTATTTGCGATTTCAGTAATAAAAAATTGCATGACTCCGTGAATTCACAAAGCTCTAGATATTCTCAAGCCGGAAATCTGGTGCATATAACTTTTAATTTTCCGTAAAGATCACCGGAAGTTTAGCTTGCAGACCGGAAGTAAGGTCGATGAGTTACATCAAAGGGGGCAGATAGCACACTTACCTGCTGCGTTTCAAATATAACTTTTTACTGCCCTAGAGCCCGCACTCAAATTGCCCCAACTTGAAATGTAATAGGATTATCGCTGATCCGAAACGGCGAGGGCACTCCTGTAGATGTAATAAAATTTACGAAACGTCCACAGGAACTTTCCTAACATCCGCGCCGTAACGTTCTGAGATCATTTTTATTTTCAAACTCTCGCTGAATCTTTATTACGCATAAGTGAGTTTTCCTTACGCCAACATAATAGTTCTTTTTCTTCAGAGGATTCAATATAGTTATTATACCCGTGACTCGACAACTTTTATATACTTTATTTAACCTTTATTCTCTAGAGCTTCCAATAATCTTGAAATTCAATAATAATACCTATAATATGATTTTCGTATTTCGTTTTTGGAACAATATCTTACGAATTTATGTTGTAGGGCTTTTTATTTGTCTCCTTTGCTAATCTTTCAAATCTCCAATTTGTGATGAATTATTTTATGAAACAGGTGTTTTAGTATAAAAACTCGGCGATAATAAATATTTATTGACCTACCTACTTGCTTTGTGTTTTTGTTGCCCTAGGTGCCCTAGCTCGTATTGACATTGACATGCCTCTCATAAATACAAAACATAACTACTAGAAGTTGTATTGAAAAGTTGTAATAGCCAGAATAAACCCTAGGTAAACAAACAGTAAGGTAAATCTAGCTAGATATACCTTACATACGCGGTGTAATGAACAGCTTCCCGCAAATTGCTCAGTTAACGAAACTGAACAACTTACGCCATTTTTTTTTTTTTTTTTTTTTTCAGGAAATAAAAAGAAAATTTGGCTTTCCGATACAAAATTACCTCCTCGATGAGACAATTTGTATAGAAAAGCCAATTTTTCTTTTAATTTTCTGAAAGAATTTCCCGGTGAAAGTTGTTCAGTTTCGTTGACTAAGCAACCCGTATCAGTTTGCGGGAAGCTGTCTCTTACACCCGGTATGGCTGGGGCAGTGGGGAAAGTTTACGCGAGCCATGACTAAGTTCGGTCAAGTCAAGTCTCACTATATCCTCCCTAATTGCTTAATGCTCTCTCCCCTTCCTTTCATTTATTCATTACGGTTTTTCCTATTGTTCCCATTCTATTATGATTTGGTAGAACAATCTGTAGATCAAACTCATAGATTTATCTAACTTTAAATCAGTTATAATCCACATCATCTACTGTTGACCCGTCAAAGCTACTTAACACAAAATAATAGTAACCTTAATTATTTTATTATATTTGTTGGATTCAAGAAGGAAACGAAAAGTTTAACTGCGACTATTGTAAAAATATGAGTAGGTATTTGGTGTTACCTACTGATACTAACGCGGGCTTATTCTTCTTTTTAATAAGTGTTAAAAAATGATTACAAATTCTCTAGTATAAACTTTTGCTTCTTTTTGAAAATAAGCGAATTCAGTAAAATTTGCTATCTTCAGTATTTAGCGCACTTTTCCCGGAGGAGCGGTTTGAAAATTCCACCCTGTATGTATATATGAATATAAATTACCACTGAATCCACCCTGGGCAACGACTGCACCTTACTACACTGACCTGGGCATCCAGTCAAAAGATTACAGTGGCAGCGTAGAGGTGACCTATTCAAGAGACTGCCTGGATTGCAATCATCCCACCAGAGTGCGACGCCATGTACGTGAGCTCGGTTCATCCGGTCACTTCGGGCCTAGGGCTCGTATTTATGAAGCGATCTCAAGATTGAGAGCAATATTAAGTACGGATTTGACAGGCCGTTTTGTATTGAAATGACATTTCTGAAACGAACTCAAACTAGCTGTCAGTCTCAAGAGCTGATTATAAATACGGGCCTAGCTTAGACTAAAGTCAAGCGCAAATCCATGGCAAATAATGAAAATAACTGTAAATATATAAAGCCAAATCGCCTCTATTCCCTACTTTGTCAGTCTGCGTGCCGGATAAAGGCGTCAAATTACCGGCGTCAAATTTCACCGTCACCTGAGCCGGGAGCCGCCATTTTTATCCCGTTCCGAGTTAATATTCCGTGGACGTCCGCGGGGAGCACCCCGTGTGGACATCACCCCCTGTTGGGTAAGGAGATTTTTACACGTGGCTGATTCACAACAGTTAACTTTTATTCACTAATAATTCTAGATGGTTTTGTGTGGTATGCTTTTTCCCAAAAGCGCTGTTCGCTTCCTTATTCTAGGTACTACGTAGCAGAGAACTCACATTTATTCTGAAACTGGCCATTTCTGATTTAAGTTTACCTAAATCATGTTATACTACCATTCGAGTACAATAACATTTATACATTTTATGAAATCAAATTAATTTGATCCAAGCTGGGATTAGCATTATGAATATTATGATTAAATTAAGCTATAACTTGGATCAAGATGTAGAAAAACTTCCATGCTGGACTGGGAGTGATAGAAAAACATATAATGTACCAGCTGTATCTCCTCCCGGGCATGCTGTAAAAATCAGCTAAGGGATTCGAGGGTTTCATTATTGTAATTTAGGCGATGGGCTGACATCCTGTCACTATAGCAATATCTATCTGGAATAACCTTCAAAACTTGTCGAACTGAACGATCTTTGTTTAGGTCGTTTACGCTTTGCCTACCCCATTAGGGATAAATACGTGATTATACGGGGTGTAAGGGACAGCGTCCCGCAAACTTATAGGGGTTGCTTAGTCAACGATACTGAACAACTACCACCAGGATTTTTTTTCAGGAAATGAAAAAATTTGCTTTTTCATACAAAATGACCACATTGATCAGACAATTTGTATGGAAAAGCAAAATTTTTTTTTCATTTCCTGAAAAAAAAACCTGGTGATATGTGTTCAGTATCGTTGACTGAGCAACCCCTATCAGTTTGCGGGACGCTGTCCCTTACACCCGGTATATGTATGTAGAAACAGAAATGACTGTCCAATATATGAATTACTCGTATTAACTTCCCACGGTTGCCATTCGAATTTATTACCACATGGCTCTCTCTCTCTCTCATTTGCTCGTTTTTTTGTCGCAAAACTTGTTCGAGTCATTTTACGAGAATTTATTGCTTTGTAGCGGCTCATTATAAGCTAATAAATCAATAAAATAATATCCGATATTGCGATATTTTGTAAAGAGCAAAGGGATATTAAATAAACATCACTTATTGTAGTTAGTATAGGTACTATTATTCCGTCAATCATTTCAGTACTTGAACCTCAGATAACAACGTTAAGTTAATTAAATAATTATTAAATTTTCTTTGTAGAAATAATTATTTGAAGGTCTGATTAAAAAAAGAAAAAGTCTAAAACTCATTCGGTTCATTTTTATTATTTTCTTATCGCACTGTTATTTCCATTAGATGACGCCTTCCCTCGCTGCCTATTTCTTCACTGCAAATTGGTAGTTAGCGTCTCTATCTACCCCCATCCCCGCATCAATTTAAATAAAATTACGCACGCTTATATTACGCTCGTCTTGTACCCTCATACACGACTCTTTTTATTATGGGCCATTTATCTGAACATAAACGGGACAACACGAACATGAAGCCCGGATGGTGTAGTACACTGTAGTGGATAGAGCCGCGGCCTTCTGTGCAGGAGGTCATGGTTCCAATGCCGCCACGTACCAATGTGTTTTTCGGTTTTCGAATTTTATATGTACGTTTATTCGGCGCTTTTACAGTGAAGGAAAACATCGTGAGGAAACCTGCATACACCTACGAAGAAATTCAAAGGTATGAAAAGGCATAATGTATGTAACCTAATCTAGGATTGGGTCTGGTTTCCCTTCTGGGTTTTTCCGCTCTGTGTAAAAACCAGTACCAGTCCAATCCCCTAGATTAGGTAGCCGACCCCATGAAATATGGGAATAAGGCTAGGAAGATTATTTTTAAACAGGACAACACGAACACAACTTTAATAAAACGTCCTTTATTTTATTGCCGTTAAAGTTAAATACCATTATAAACGCATAAATACTGAAATCGCATGTAAATTGGGTAGAAGTTGGCAGGGTTGGGGGACAATTGAATACTGATTCAATTCAATAGTAAATGCATTCACCGGAAGCATTGTGCTGGCCATGCACCGACTGCGCTCAATGGCACCTCTATAGCGCCTTTATAGCACTTTTCATCCAACGACGTGATTTACATTATTTCTGCAGTGAAAATGCTCAATCAATTTAAAAGTCATGGCAGTTTCCGACGATAGTTGCGACGCGGACGTGACGCAAACTGTTCCAGTAACGGTTGAGTTACACTAGACTTTGTAAATACGCGTTTAGCGCCATGTTGGGTCACGTGAACTCAACATTTCCAACTTTATAAATAGCTCATTCTATCCCTAATGCGTTTATAGAATATTACAAATCTAGACTGGAAGTTGGAACATTAGAGAGATCTAAGGAAATCTTCTCCAAACTTTTAAACTCCAAGGATTTATAAAAGACTAAATTAATTAGTTTCTTTTGTTGGAGTCTAGATATAACAGAAGCTCACTGATTCTATTTTCTTTGTTAGACTTTTTAGACTGTCAAATTGCTTTAAGTAAAATTCTTCTTCTGTGAATTCTCTTCCAAGTACATAATATAGCTGAAATAAGCAGAAAAATATTCCCCAAAACATCGATATAAAAATCATAATCCAGTCACGTACCTACATGATTTTTTGTGTGGCACACGTCGTGAGCGAGGCTTTGGAACATGACGCAGAAGCACTTAGCAGCTGTATCCGACACCATTCAAGCGCTAAGTGGCGGGCTTTCTAAGGCTCGTATTTATAAAGCGATCTTAAGATTGAGAGCAACATTAAGTATGGATTTGACAGATCGTTTTGTACTGAAATGACATTTCTGATACAAACTCAAACTCGCTGTCACTCTTGAGAGCTGATTATAAATACGGGCCTAAAAGTGCAGTGAAACAGTGAGACGCCGGCGATCAACCTCTTCTCTTTGTTGTGGCTCCCACTCCAGTTCCCTAGTAACATGTCGCGGTGAAATATTACTTATTATTATTGATACCGATTGCTATACTTACAGCTCTGCAAAATTTTGTTCACATTTTTTTTTTTTCATTTTATTACTTAATCATTGAAAAAAGAGTTTCAAAAAATACTGGAGGAGGAATATTGTTTCGTAGGAAAGAGGTCATATAAATTATTTACAACACTGAAACAAGAAGAAACATTTCAATCTATAAGTAATCTTATTAAAGTTGTTCAGTTTCTTGAGCTCACTACCTCTTTCGAATTGTCTATTTTGTTACATATTCCAGAGTAGGCAGATTGTATTTCCAAATAAGTAAAAAATACGTGGATAATCATTCATGCGCTAACAAAGAGTCTCGTCCATAGTCCTTTCCTTGCCCAAATCCGCACGGGTAGGGTAAGTTAAGCTGATTACGAAGTTAAAAGGAACAGACCCGCAGCTAATTTTGCGAATTAAAACAATCCTATTACCGAGAGACGACAAACCTAGATTTTTGTTTGTTTTCGCTACAACATCCGCCATCTTAAGCTTTTGAAAAAATTAAAGAAAAAGTAAAAAGAACATTTCAAGTTCAAGGTATAATATTATTATTTTACGCCTGCCGTTTGGCCATACTTGTGGTTGTGCTGTGCGTACGGACACGCGCCTATATGTGCGTTAGTTACTATGGTAAACTCACGCACACTAAGAAAAACCGCGCGTAGCGTAGGTACATTTAGACGCACAAGTACCTAAGTAAGTATGGCAAACCGGCAGTTGTGAGATAAAAATACTATACTTTCAAGGTAAGTAGATAAAAAGAAGACGCCTATACTCAGCAGTGGGTAGATGTGGACCGATAAAGATAGATAGATAAATAAGCAGAAATCTTCACCTTTTTAAAAGTCACTTTGAATGGTATTTCGTAGAACAATTTTGTAGAGTAGTCGGTAAGTAAACCTATTTGTGCAAGTGGGACAAAGGATTCCTACTGAGATATCGTAAACTGTGTCACCACATCGACCGTCGTCGCTACTCGCGTTAGCTTACATACAATACAGTTTGCTCTTTGCCAATTTAAAAGAAAGCCAAGAACATTTTGAAGAAGGCAGATTTGTTTGAAAAGAATATAAAACTTGAACAGTCTAAGATCAGCAACACACCTGCGTAACGTTCGGCGGCAGAACCTTCGGTCGTATGTACGACACACTAATCCGCCGACAGAACAGTGTTTTTTACGCAGCGTTTTCTTCGGCACGCTGAATGACGATCAATAATATAGCGCTTTATAAGGTGTAGTGGTAATACCGAGTGTAAGTGGTAACCATACAGGGTGTTAAGGGTAATGTGTACTCGCGGAAGGATCGGCTCGACCGAAGGTTCGGCGCTATGCCGCGTATCGCCGAACCTTCCGCAGGTAATGCAAAATGCAATGTCAGCGGCGTGTTGACGGAACCTTCGGCGCCAAATGTTACACAGGTGTGTTGCTTCCCTAAATGAAAAAGAAGCCATGTTTTGTGTGCTTACGTACTGCGATGGCAAATAGATTTTGGCCTCCGACACCAGAAGAAACCAGCTTTCTCTTCCGTCGCTATTTTGAAATGATGAAGTCTGAATCTAGCTGAAGCTGTCACAGGAGGAATATCGCACTTTGCGGCAGGGAAATTAAGAAATGGATTTATTTCCTGCTCCCCAAAGGCAATTTTCAAAAAAGCTAGGTTGTAACTGAGTATACATACGGGGTGTAAGGGACAGCGACAGGGACGACACTGAACAAATTTTCCCAGGAAATTCTTTCAGGAAATGAAAAAAAAATACTTTCACATACAAAATGACCACCTCGATCAGACAATTTGAGTGTAAAATCCCTATCAGTTTCTGGTCCATTACACCCGGTATTTTCACGCATTATAATATTGTGATGAAATGCGTGAGAATACAAGACCACGGGGTTATAGTAACGCAGCTCGTGTGTAATTTGGCAGCGCGGCGCGATGTTATCGGGCTCTCCTGCAGATACCGCGTTATTTAATGCGCTGTTTGGCTCGTGGCCCGCTACAACCACACGCTTTTATTTTTGTATAAATTGAGCCGTTGTATTGTGTAATAGGTTTGGTAGCATCATGTCAGCAAATTGTAAAGAGTTTTAAAAAATATAAACCGTTTCAGCAAAAATATTCATGGAACCTTCGATAATTCACAATTCAAAAACTTTTCAAGAGACAGTCCCTTTAAATTAAGTTTAAAATATTTCGACATTTTGGCACAAGCTTTTTCACCTGGTGCCTGATTAAAATGCGGAGATGTTTCAGGATTGACAGGAGGAAAGTTAAACGAGTTGAGGAGTTCGCGGCTGTCACCAAAACATCACTTTGTGTCAGAACTCGCCTGCTTTCAATAATCTCAGGAAACTTCTCGAACACCGCCCTTGTACAACCTTATTGAGTTACCTCTTTACCTTGTAAACCTTTACTTTATGCAAGCCGTGCCTGCGATCTACTTACTAAAACAGTAAAGTACGTAAGGATCGCAGACAGACTGACTGACACGACCAGAGAGAAATCAGGCGCAGGACCGACTATTTACATGCCCATCCGACAGCATAGATCATCTTACTTTTCGGACAATCAGGTGATCAGCCTGCAATGTGCTAACCAAACTAGAAACAACGAAACAAAGTTGTTGTTCCTTGCCGGGAATCAAACCCAGGACCTCCAGGTCGTGAGCCCATGGCTCAGACCATAAGACCACTGAGGCAGTTAAAAGTTAAAAGTCACACCCAATTAGTAAGTATAAGTATATGGCAATGTTAAGTCACTTTATAAAGCTTCCAACAGGTATCCTCTGAAGTCCACCTGGGAGCTGGGAGCAGCGAGTCCTGTGTAGGAAGGCAGGCATCAGATCACTGCTAATTGTATTAGTTCGCAAAATTTCGCAGGTCATCGGATTCATTCTGCTCGAGCAAAAAAGGTTACTTTGATGCTGCAGAGCTCTTTGTTCACCAATCTTTGTTTCATCCACATACTAACTATCATTTTCCCTTTTATTTCACTTGGTATTTTGATTTCAATAAAAAAATCGTTATTCCCGAAAATCGTAACAAAGCCATTTTGAATTTAACGAGCATCACTGTCAATATATTCGAACGCAAATCAAATTGCTATCTAACCGAAACGATGGAAGTTGCAGAAAAGACATCTAAAACTTCTGCCGGTGGAGATAAAGGATGTTAAATTACGAGGGCAGTAATGTCGGCAGTAAACCAACTTGGTCGGCGAGGGCAATGACGTACAATAAACTTTAGCTAACGAGATAGATGGCGCTGGCGTGACGTTTACGTCTCTTCAAGTTTTAATGACTCTGGTATCATAACAAAAGGGAACAGGTACGTTTAACCCTGCTCATCGATTTATGAAAAGCTGCATATTTTTAGGTATACATTTGTATACTTATTAGATTACTTACCTTTACTGATAAATCATCCGCGTAGTGCGTACAGTCGTACAAGGATCTTTTGGCGCGTGGGTGACATTGACAGCACAGATTACCTAGTATACATGTCCGTTAGGTTATGTACATAGCTCATGATGCCAAACAGTAGGTATTTATTGGATACAATTCGTGTAAACAGTCGCTATTGCTACGGTACTACGCCGTAGAAGTTTGCTACGCCGTAGCGTTGTAGCTCGGCTGGTAAAGCAAAGAAGCGATATTTCTAATCAGCGGGTTCTAGTTATATCTGCAATGAAATTCTTGATTTTTATTAGTCATCTTCCGGCGTATTATAAAATAAAAATGTGCAAGCCGTGAAAAAGAATTAGGTTATCATATCAACCTCATTCTTCAAAAAGATAGACCAATTAATTTCAGTTTGGATTGGAAATAAAACTCGTCGGCAGCTAAAAAAGGTTAGCAAGAAGCGAAGTAGTTGGGTAATGTTACGTTTCTTGCGCACTTGAGAATTAAACAGAGAGGCGCTGCAGGCGCGACGGGAGAGCTAAGACCAACATTTTAAATAGTAGATGTTAGTTCTTTTTTTCACACTGCATTTATAGGTTTGCTTAAAGATCGTATATTTTACTTATTTTTTTGTGGTTTTAATTACCATTGTCCAGTAAGCTAAGCATTACTATATAGGTCAACACTGCCAAAATTATTGAACAGTGCGCGTTAAAATATAAACTGAAGGCACCTTATAAAATGTAGGGTTAGATTTGTTGAAGCCTTGACAAATAAATATCGTTGAAGCCCTGATATTTATTCAATTAATATCGTTACTTTAGGCAAAAAGGTTGACACGTGTTAAAACACACACTAATTAGCAGGCTTGTTTTCTTTTAGCTAATGAGGTTCCAATATAAAATAACCTGATTCACAATACCTGTTACCTAACAAAAGAAATCTGATTAATTAGCCCAATTACGTTCGTAAGGGGAAGCTTTTGCTATTGTTTGATCGAAACACAATTCACCGCATCATAAATAACGAGAACAATAGTCAGTAAAATTGGGTAGCGCTGTTCTGGGAATTGCCAATGAGAATAAATATCAAAACAGACAGGATGTTGCTACATTTCTGTGGCTACGAGGATCTGTTGATGAATGATACAATCGTTCTCAGATATGGCAGCCAATTTCAGTTCGAAAATTAGTATCCAAAAATGTAAGATTCCATTTGTCAAAGTGCGCTGTCATGTATTGAGTAAAATTGAATATTTATTTACAATACAATATGAACTTTATAGGACAAATACATTTTATAAATAGAAAATTTCATCCAAGGCGTCACACCGAGGCAGGGTTCCCAGGAGGCTGGCTGCATTGCCTCTCTGGATGGCTAGGCTTATTG